>QNQO01001985.1:0-165732 GCA_003290165.1 Berberis thunbergii | reverse complement strand
TTTTACATCGTCGACTATCACATTAGTTGACTTCATTTCCTCCTCGATGATCCAATTACTTAGCTCATGGATGACAGTGGTTTCACACAATGTTCATTTTTGTGAATTACATATTTTGAAACCGATAAAAGAATTGCCACCTCCAACATCGAAGGGAATGTCATTCTCAATAAATAAATAAAACTCCCAATGTCTAGACAAAATTGGTTTCTATACTCTCTTGCATTGACCGGTGGTGGTCTCATTTCTTGTGTAGCTCTACCTGGATCCATGTCATTATTAGTATGCACCACAAACATATTCATTGACCCCCTCATTATGCCATTAGAACATGGGTAGGATTCACGATCACTAGGACCGGTGACAATCACATTGGAAACATAAGCTACATCTTCATTCACATTTCCTTGATAGTATGAACCCCTGTTAATTAGAAACTCGGTGTCTTGTTTTTAAGTACTTTCTGTTTTTCACCA
The DNA here is from genome assembly GCA_003290165.1 of Berberis thunbergii. Lineage (NCBI taxonomy): Eukaryota > Viridiplantae > Streptophyta > Magnoliopsida > Ranunculales > Berberidaceae > Berberis > Berberis thunbergii. The sequence goes on along the minus strand of QNQO01001985.1, from coordinate 165,256 downwards.
ACCTCTAGTAAAGCATTCACTTCTCGGTAGATTTCATCCAGTGCACTAGGACAAGGTCGTGCGTCCTTATGTCGTTTTGTTAAATGATTCTTCAATCAATGCACTCCCCCCTTACGCACTTGACTACAGAACTTGCATTGTTCGTACATAATCCCTTCCCTTAACACCATGCTTCCAACACGGGTCCTTGCCTTCATCATTCGTAGTCCTATGCGGTCCCATCTACAAATACAAAAAGGAAAATAAACAAAAATGTCACTTTGAAGATGTCAACAAATTTGTAATAACAAACCATACTCATAACTGAAATGAAATTCATCTACATTTATAAAAATGAATTAGGAAGCAAAACAATGCCAAGCCAAGCCAACAAAAGAGTCTGTATGTGTCAATCTTGGATAACAAGCAAAGGAAAACAAAGCCCAGCCAACAAAAGAGATTAAAAAAAATAGAGAATCAAACTCAAAGCAATATCACTGAGTTTTTTTGTTTCAACTGGAACACCCAAAAAAAGGCAACACAACAAAGCACTTAAAAATTTTCCTTGGGTGCTAGTCCTCATCAAAGACAAAGTTGGTGATGATAAGTGTGTCTAATCCAAAGAAAAAACACTTAAAATGTTGAATCCCAATCATTCAAGCCTAGAAATCATTGTGTTTAGTAGTACCATTTACCTATAAAGAAGACAGACTATATGATAATTAGTGCTAAGCATAATTCACGTCTTACCAAAGTTAGATCAAATGTCAAAGTTGAGGACCGCAGACAATGATCATTGTTCCTTAGTTGACCAAAAAAAACAACTAAAGGAGTTGCATCAAAGCCAATTAACGTTCTCAAGTTGTAATCTAATAATTTCTACGCATGGAAAAATAGGTCATCGATGAGTTAATGGTCGAAAGCATGCTATAATAGTAAAAGTTTAAAATTTAAAAGGCTCCTTACAATTAGGAAACTTACAAAAGTGTAAATAAGATAGATACAATAATTTTTTTTTTTTTTTTTAAGATTACAATTCAATCAAACAAAAATGTAAAACAAAGAGAAAATGATATATAGAATCATAGATCTTATAGAAATAGAGCTTCAATCGTCTTCTTCTCCTCTCAAACTGAGAGAGATCATCTTCTTCGATCGTCTTCAAGGCTAAGAAAATGTCTTATTCAGTTGGACAAGATGTCGACTTCGATTGTCTTTTTCTTCTTTCTGCTTCAGTTCTTTTTTCTCTTCTCTGAAAATGAAACGACTAAAAATGAAATAGAATAGTAAAAGATTAGGTTTTATTTTTGTAGGATATGACTCAGCCATTGGATCTGTTTCAAGATCTAAAACAGATCTGTTCTGTGATAATCAATTTTGCTCAAAAAAAAAAAATGAAAACTTTGGAATTACCAAGCTCATAACACTCTTTGCCATTTCTTTTTCTCTTTTGCTTGATAAGTTATTTATCTTGTTTAAAACAAAATTATTTTTGGCAAGTCTAACCTAAATCTAGCCTAAAGAGCAACAATGAATGATTTCATTTTTGGGTAAAATTTAAAAAAACCAATAAAAAATGTCAAGACTAGGTAATCTACCGTATTTCTTATATTTTGCTAAAGTTAAATAAGTTGTCAAAAGCCCAAAGCATTATAACAATTGGATCATATAACTTTAATCGTGCATTGATTGATTGTAAAATATGTTAAACTTTTCCCTTGATTCAAAATATGCATCCAAACCAACGATTAATATAATCAATTCCCTAACTATTAATCATACATGATATAGAAGATGAAACATAACATGAATGCATTAATCTTAAAAATAGTGAAATTAATTCAATTAAATCAAATAAAAAACAATTGAGTTTTCTAAACAAAATACCCAAATCATGGTCTCATCTTCCATTTTGACATAAATAAATAAAAAAACTATCTTAACTTAACTACGAATTTTTTTTTATTACAAATCATCATCAATCCCTAAGCATACGGTCTTATTTAAAGGTTAACATATAATCTTATTACGAATACCCAAAAAATGTTAAACGCAGAAAAAATAACCAAATATCTTTGGAAATAATAATTTGATGAAAATGTTGTTCTTCCATAGCACCTGGACAATCTCCTTATTTTGGTTGTATCCCCCGTGTTAAAACAAAAATGTTAGGAAATTAGGTTTCTGCATCCAAGTTTTGCAATCTGGGTGACATGGCGTGATCTTGAACGAATGATGAAATCTCCAAAATGTTTATGTGTATCTTGAGGTTGTAAAAAATTCCTATAATGATGCCACATCATCCTAATTGCAGAACCTGATTACAAAATCTGATTCCCTAGCCTCACTCTGTTAAAACTTGCAATCGAGTTATTCTTTGTTGTAAGCGTAACTTATCTTTTAGTCTGGCGTTTTGATATATTATAAGTTCTATTTGAGATTCTGTTTAGTAAAATCATATTTCCTCACTAAAAAATGTTGAATTTTACTGAACTAGCTTTGATGCTCTAAAATTACCTAAATACATTAGTCCAACTAATGTAAATATGTGAAAAGTAAAAGTAATATAAAATGTGTTCATTACCAATATAGTTGATTTAGACACAACAGTTCGTTAAATTACAATAATTTGGTTTACCACCTTAAATGTTGTCTATTATATTTATGCATTTTCTCCAAAGACTCCCACATTTGTTTATCAAATCTACTTTACTTGTTGGTCAAATTAAGATGAGTTTGTTAATGATTTAGTAACATGTGAAATGAAATTGCCTTGTACGACTATAACGTTGTGCAATTGCACAACGCTGAACTTTTTTTTAATAAAATCAAGGATTTGTGTGACGCACGCTAGGGTAGAAACATTGTCAATGGTCTATTTTTCATTTTGCAGTTTAGAATTGATTAGTTTCGTGAGAATGTATTTTAGAATATTTAGTTATACAATTTAAGTATCAATGGTTTTTTTTTCCTGAAAAATGAGCTCGGGTTTTTAGGATTCCCGAACCTTATATTAATAAAAAGGATGATGATAATGTATTAATCAAGATAATTCAAAATAAAAAACCATCATCATAAAGAAGATTTCCTTGTACAATGCTTGTTAATAAAGTAGTAAGAATCTAAAAGAATGGTTAGAACAATTTTTTAATAACAATGTGACATTCTGCATAGAGCAAAACATTTTTAGTGTTTTTAAGTTGCTCTAAAAGATTTTGATAAAGTCTAAAATTAAGTCAAATGTATTTGAATATGCTTAATTTGATAATTTTATGTTAAAATAAAAAAAGAACTCATTAAAAGAAAAGGGAAAATAAACCTCCAATCAACCGCATTCCGAAATCGTATCTTTTCTAGTTCACTAAGTCTCCTCTATCATCTCTTTCTCCCAATTAATTTCCTCCGTCTATCATCTCTCAATCAAATTTTCTATCCATTATTTCCAACGACACGTTTTTCTCAAAATTGAAACCTATATCACTTCTCTCTATCACACCTCATCCATCAATAGTTGGTGCATCATCAATCTCACATGTTGCACTGATGGGTGAATCTCTGCTCCTCTCTTCCCAACTACACAAGCAATTCTATTTGAGTAAAAAACAACAAATGCATCAACAACATGAAAAAAAAAGTAAATCTTCTCAACTTCATTTTGTAAAATGTTAATAGTACGTAAACGTATTGATTATGACATATGATTTTTGGGGTTTTGAAAAATGAGCCAAATATACTGTGAATAGTAATTTGTTAAAATATTGTTTTTCCAATAAAGTAGCCAACAATCGGACAATTTTTATTGTCTCGACAATATATATATGATGATACATCAAAATGGACTGTCATCACAATCATACACGTGACAGATAACGGCCATCACAAGGATCAAGTGCTCAACCTGTCGGGCTAGCTCATAAAATCGAAGAAGAGGCAAAATCAATCATAAAAGCCTAAACATGGCCCATCAGAAGAAGATGCAATCACTGCCCAAATTCAGGTCCGCACGAGTTCTCTCATAAATAAGATGAACGTTACATAAAAAAAAGAGTCGTGAAGAGAGTTACGCCTCCACGGACACATCTTTATAAAAGAGGCGACTGTTACGAAGAACATCTTCTTCCGTTGTGCCTCACATGCTTAAGTCACACAAATAATTAACTACGATCATTATATAAGGTAAAGAGAACATTCGACAAAATGTATGCAATTTAATTGAGTTTTGTTCAAATTTACGTCATTATTCAAATAGAGTTGTTGACTTCGGCATTGAAGCGTATTCAGTCACTAGAAAAGTAATATTTGGCAATCTAACATCTGTTTTGCAAGTCAAACTTACAGGAGGATGAGATTCGAACGCATAAATATCCATAATCAAAACTCACAGTTGAGTAATTATTTGTCCTAGGTGTAGCTTATTATGTCGCCATCATTTTGATATACTATAAGCTCCGTTTGAGATTTTGTTAGACAAAATATAAATTTTAAAAGTTGGATCCAAATTAATATTCGCTATCAAAAATCTTACTTTATCGTTCAAAATATGCATAATTTTCTTAAACTAACTTTGATGATCCAAAATTAATTAACTTACATGAAAAACAAAAATATGCTAATTAAAGTAAATCAACTAATTAAATAGCCTAACTAATGTAAAATATAATTAATATAACATATGTTTATCCCCTAGCTAGTTGATGTCGACATGAAATTGCAAAATGAGATTGCCTTTTTAAAAATTAAGAAAATCGAGGATTTGTGCGCAATACACTAGGGTGCAAACAATTTCAACGGTTTCAAATTGATAAGGTTACGGAGACCTTTTTTAGAATATTTAGTTTTACAATTTAATTGTCAATTTTAATGAATTAACCAAGCTCATTCAAAATAGAAAACAATAAAGTCACGAAGGAGATTTCTACAAACAATGGCCGTTAAAAAAAAATACGACACCAACAAACTCTCATGGAGTAGTGAATTTCTTTGACAAACCTTAAATAGAACAAATAATGTAACAATGTGCATATAGCAAATATTTTTATTGTTTTTAAGTTCCTTTATAGAAGATTTTGATAAAGTCTAAAAATAAGTCAAATCCATTTTATTACGGTTAATTTGACAGTTTTATATTAAAATTAAGAAAAGAAATCATTAAAAGAAAAGGAAAACAGAAAATTTCCCCTTTTCCTTCAATCAACCACACTAGAAACCTATCTTTTACATCTCACTCAATCTCCTCTATCATCTTACTCTCACAATCAATCTCTATATCAATTATTTCCAATGACACAGGTTTTTTTTTTTTTTTTTGCTCTTTGTATTGTTTGTTTGAGAAAAGATTGGAGTGAAATTTGGAGGAGAGGTTGAAGGTTGAGGTTAATTCACCAATCAAGAAAAGTGAGATAGGGGAAGTTGTGAAACAGTACGAGTGTACGTACTTTTGGCATCTATTAGATTCGATGTCGAAGTGTTGAAATGAGAAAGCAAATTAAATAATGAAAACAAGGGTCAATATCATAAAAAGTAATCATGCCACCGACAGATCTCGAATCTAGGATGTGGGAGATAAACTCACAGCCTTAACCACTCGACCATAACACCATTGACATTGTGGAAATTATTAAAGCTTTGAAACATTTATCAAGAGACGTGAGATCCTTGTCATTAAATATCTTAATAAACAATGTTTGTGACTTGCTCGCTGTATGATTATGATAGAGAAATTCACTTTTTTTCCCACTTAGTTGCATATTTCGAGACACACATATTGTAACGAGCTAAATTTGGACATATTATTTCTAATGTTGGTATTTAATTTACTCAAAATTTCATATTTAACGAAGTTTAAATGATATAATTTTCATATAGGCATGTATATTTAGCGCCTTTAATTTACGATATAAACTAAAGAGGCACCATTTGGCTGTCAAATATATATATATTTTTTGTTTCACTAATGTGTCACTATATGTAAAAATAAGTATTTATTAAGTGGGGGAGATGAGAGAAATTTGCGGTGCAACTACAGTGTTGGAAACTTGAAAAGAGAGAAGAATTAACTCAATCCGCAAAAAAAACTGTCTGACCAATCAAATTGCTGGAGCCCAAATCCAACGAATTAAAACTCACATCCTACCCTTCACACGGATCGACTTCGCATCGAACCCTCGAAATCACTCCCCCTCCAAAGACTTGAAAACTATAAATGACATTCAATCCTCGAAGGCAACCTCAATCACCTCTCCAAAGTTGAAACAACAATAAAAGGGAAAGCACAGAGAGAGAGAGAGAGATTTGGAAGAGAAGATGTCTGGAAGGGGCAAAGGAGGCAAGGGGTTGGGAAAGGGAGGAGCAAAGAGGCATCGAAAGGTGCTTCGAGACAACATCCAGGGCATCACCAAGCCTGCAATTCGAAGGCTGGCTAGGCGTGGTGGAGTGAAGCGAATAAGCGGTCTGATCTACGAGGAGACGAGAGGGGTGTTGAAGATCTTCTTGGAGAATGTCATTCGTGATGCCGTCACTTACACTGAACATGCCAGGAGGAAGACTGTCACTGCTATGGATGTTGTTTATGCATTGAAGAGGCAGGGCAGGACCCTCTATGGTTTTGGGGGTTAGGGTTTCTCTTTATCATTTCGGGATGGAAATCTGTATTTTGGGTATTTTAGGGTTTATGATGGAAAGCTTCTTTTGTTGATATGAAGTGAATGTGGGCTAGTTTAGTTTTTGTGAATTTATCTTGTCTTTGTTAATGTACTTGGTACTTAATGATATGCTATAAAACTTGAAGCTTTTGGTAAATTTGATTTTGAATGGTTTGATTTGTTCATTTTTTTTGTAGAGGAGTAAATGCTTCCATTTCAGATTGTTTGTGCTGTAAATTGTTATTCCAATATAAGATTATTAGTTAGCTCCAGAACATAATTGTTGTTGGAGCAAATATTCTTGATTTGGGTATATGGTCAAGAGATGGAGAAAATGAAAATTATTGCAAAGAAATGTTGGAAACTCAAGTTGAGTTATTAAGATTTGATTTGTTTGAAATGCATAATATTAAAAGTAATCCTATATTCTGTTCTTGGTGATTCAGTTATGAAATCACTTGGTTTCCAATTTCTATTTGTTAGCTTAGTTTCTATATGTATGAAGAAAAAATAATATATAGGGGTTTTTGAACTTGTTATGGAGGAGGTTCACAATGTTGTGAATAGATTAGAAGAGATCAACAATGCTGTGATGAATAGATTAGAAGAAGAGCTTAAATTGAGCATGGAAAAAGAAGAGACTGAATTGTCGGAGAATAAGCTAAGAATTAACAACCAATTGCTGAAAGATGCCTTATTTGCAATAGAAGTCATCTCTTGGAATTGCTGCAAATTTAAGTTGGAATGAAGTTATTGTAGTTTTTTTGGGTTGAGTCGCAGATTAGGTCGTTTTTTTTAAGAATTTTCGCGGCTTTGTTCAAGATTGTGCAAGCAGTTTGTAAGCCCTGTCGTCCCCAAGATAAAAAAACCCAAAATATATTTTTTGTCTTGTTCAGTCATATGCACTTGTTGAAGTGCGAAAATCTATTCACCAAGTTTCTTTTGCTCAAAATCATGAAAATCAATTATAGTAAATAAACAAAGTATTTTGAAAACAAAACTCAAACTCTGTTTGATAAAACAGAGTTCTCGAAACTCTCTAAAATATTAGAAACTGTTTACAAATAAACTCACTAAAACGAAAAACTTCTTTTTCTAACAAAACTGTATTTACTTGATATATATAGGCCAATAGAAAAATGTGGCTAAATAAGTGGAAGAAATCATGAAAAAGTGGAGAGAAGACTGGGTCTCCTCTGACTCAGTCTTGTTCTTTAAAACAAATAAAAAGATATTTATTATTTTATTTTTCCAAATAAAATTTCAACAAAAAAATAAGCTTCATTTCAACCCGACCCAACTCGATCGGTCGAATGGAGCGGCGGCACGCGCGTGTGGAGTGGACCAACATTTGTCTATCTCCTCCCTCATTCACAAAGTTGGATACCCCTTAGGGTCCAAACCCAAGTCCAAAAACTATCCTTATCAACTCCTCCAACGTGAATTACATAGAGGATATGAGACTAAACAATTTAGAAAGAGATTTGAAAGTTAAGAAACCATTTCCCTTTAATTTTGAAATTCACACCAATATTTCAACAATCCCCCACTTGAATTAATTTTTTTTTCATCGAACAATATAAGATTGTGTATAAATAAAAATGTCTTTCAATTTGAACTCTTGCGTAGTGTTCATGATTTTGATTATACTAGAGTAAATCGTAGTTTTGAATTCTATTTCTAACAACATTACACGCACAACCTTACCAGGGTGAAGTTTAAAAAGTCTGTGCTTTAAGGCCATACACGTATTTTCCAGTTTAGTGAAGGCTCTAAGAATTTCATAAGAAGTCGCCATACTTCTACAATCACTGAAGTGAGTCTATCAAGAGTACTCCTGTAGCTAGGTACTCCACTTCACATAGAGTATAGATCCCATTAAGAGTTTTAACTCATCTTACTATCACTTCAGGAACTCATGCTTCAACCTAGTAATGGAATTACAATAAAATCAGCATGATTCACATCATATCATTCACGACTAGTTATTACCCATTTAAAGGATCAATCAAGTTCTCACCAGTTCGTATATGATCCACTCTAACAACCCCAATAGATAGAAACTCTATAACCGTACTATGCTTACGACGAATTTGTCGTCTCTTGCTGTTATAATAATGGCTATATATCTTTGCAATAGTCGCGGTACTATCACAATGGATCACGACAGTTGGTATCGTTATTTTCCATATAGGGATCTCTGCTAGCAGGTTTCTTAACCAACTTGCTTCCTCACTAGCCGTGGCTAGTGCTATCATTTCTAACTCCATTGTGGATTGTGCCAAATAGTTTGTTTATTTGATTTTCAAGAAGCAACTCCACCAGCTATACTAAAATATAGCCACTGGTTGTTTTGGAATCATTTGAGAGGGTGTTCCAATCAGCATCACTATATCCTTCAAGGACAACATGAAACTTTTGATAGTGTAATCCAAGGTTCTTAGTCCTCTTTAGGTACCTCATGACCCTTTCAATAGCATGCCAATGTTTTATACTAGGTCTATTGGTAAATCTGCATAGTAGTCTCACAACATAAGCTATGTCGGGCCTAGTGCAATCAATAGCATATCGTAAGCTACCAATGATGCTCGCATACTCAGGTTGTCTAATACAATTACTGATTTTCTTGAACAACTTTACACTAGGACCATTAGGAGTACATGCAGGTTTACAGTCAGAGTAATTATATTTTTTAGGATCTTCTCAATATAATGTGATTGATCCAAAGAATTTCCCCTTTTAGACCTAGTAATCTTAATACCAAGGATTACACTTGCCTCTCCAAAGTATTTCATATCAAAATTCACACGCAATAAAGATTTCACATTATTCACGACATGAATATTAGAATCAAAGATAAACAAATCATCCACATATAGACATATAATAGTGCAAATGCCATTTTTAGATTTATAATAAATACATTTGTCACTTTCGTTCATTTCAAAGTCATGTGAGATAATAAGATTATCAAAATTTTCATGCTATTGCTTTGGTGCTTGTTTCAAATCGTAAAGTGATTTATCTAGTTTTCAAACTTTATTTTCTTGCCCTGGAATTACAAAACCTTCAGGTTGGTCTATGTAAATTTCTTATTCTAAATCACCATTAAGGAAAACAGTCTTAACATCTATTTGGTGCAATACTAGATCGTGTATTACAGCAAGAGAAATTAGCACTCGAATAGATGTAATCCTAGTAACAGGAGAATGTGTGTCAAAGAAGTTAACATTTTATCTCTATCTAAACCCTTTGGTTACAAAACGAGTTTTAAACTTTTCAACATTTCCATCGGGTTTCAATTTCTTCTTAAATACCCACTTATAACCTATTGTCTTGCAATCTGGTGGCAATTCAACTAAATGCCAAGTTTTATTAAACTCAAGAGAGTCCATTTCATCATCAATAGACTCTTCCCAAAAGTTGGCATCTATAGAAGACAAGGCTTCTTGGAAGTTGAAGGGATCCTCCTCTATTGTAAAGGCATAGAAGTCAGGGCCATAATTTTTAGAAGTTCGGATTCGTTTACCTCTCCTAGGGTCAGATTTTGTTGCTTTATCATTTTCATTCATCCTGATCATTGGCATATTACTAGAGGATGTACCCCACTATTCCTCGAAATAAAATGAAATCTATGTTCATAGAAATCATCATCGTTCGATTCTATGACAACAAGATCATTTAGGTTATAGAATCTATAGGCATTGCTGTTAACGACATAGCCTATGAATACGCACTCATATGCCCTACTGGCAAGCTTATTCATTTTTGGATCAGAAATTCTTACATAAGCTAAACAACCCCAAGTTTGGTTGTCTATTTTTCAAAATCTCACAAGGAGAAATTTTATTTTTCGATTTAGGGACTCTATTTAGCACATAATATACCGTCAATATAATCTCTCCCCACCAGTGTGATGCAATACCGGAGTTAAGTAGAATGACAACTACTGATTCAGTAGGAGTTCTATTTTTCCTTTCAGCTTTGTCATTCATCTCAGGAGAGTACGGTGCAATTTTTTCATGAATAATTCCATGAGAATTATAAAACTCTATGAAATTGCTGGTGTCATATTCAATGTCTCTATCACTTCTAAACCTCTTTATCTTTTTATTAAACTGATTTTCAACTTCCGTTAAAAATATTTTGAACATGTCAAATGCTTCACTCTTATTTTTCATCAGGTAGACAAAGGTATAATCAGAGCAATCATCAATGAACGTAATAAAGTAACGTTTTCCATTTTTAGTCAAAACACTATCAAGTTCACATATATCTGAATGAATTAAATCTAAAGGTTCAGATTATCTAACAACATATTTATGTGGTGTTTTGGTTATTTTAGCTTGACTACAATAGTTGCATTTCTCAAAGTCATTTAAAGACAATTTTGGAATTAGTCCTTAGTTACTCATGTTTTTAATTATTTTCTTATTAACATGATAGAGTCTAGCATGCCAGGTATTAAAAGAAAACAACATGTAAGCAGAATTAAAAATTTTATTAGCATCAACATTCAATTTAAACATACCATCAGTGGCATACTCCATCCCCACAAATACATTATTTTTAGTGATGGTATACAAATCAGCCTTCATAATTTGAGTAAACTCAGCCTTGTTCAAAAGGTAACCACAAACTAAATTCTTCCTCATCTCCGGAGTATGCTGGATATCCTTCAGGATGATAGTATTTACAGAGGAAAACTTCAATTCTACTTTGTCAGTTCCAACAATGATAGTAGAGTGGGAATCATCCAGCAACACTTTCTTGTCCTCAGCTTCAGAGTATGACTTGAACATTTCTCGATCATAACAGACATGCCGAGAAGCACTAGTGTCAACCTACCATCCCTCGGATCTACCAACAAAGTTGATCTCAGAGACCATGGCTATAAGTTGGTCTTCAATTATGTTCGTTTGCGAAGCAGGACGAGATCCATTCCGACAGTTCCTAGCCATATGCCCTGGACTGTTACAGGTATAACATAGGAACTATGTTGTTTCATTCCTTGAGGGGTGTTTTTGTCCATTCTGATTTTGTGGAGGATTCTAATTCTATTGGTTGCGGTTCTGGTTGTTTCGATTCTGATTGTTTTAGTTTCTATTGTGACTCTGATTTTTCATAGTCTTTCCACGGGTTTCAGAGCCACCAAGGTGGATTTCTTATGATTAGAAATAATCAAAATTTCATCTTTCTGATCTTGTTTTCGAGCTTCATTCTCAATCCAAAGTTGGGTGATCAGACTTTCTAGAAATAACTATTTGGTTTTATACCTAAGTGCATTCTTGAAGTCTTTCCAACTATGGGACAGTTTATCTATCACAACAGCTACTTGAAATTGTTCATCTAAAGACATGCCTTCAGATATGATTTCATGGACAATTTTCTGTAGCTCGTGAGATTGGGTTTCCACGGATTTGTCATTAGTCATTTGGTATTTTAGGTAGCGACTAATGACATATTTCTTTGTACCAGCCTCTTCAGTATCATATTTCTTCCTAAGGGCTTCCCAAATATCCCTAGCAGATTTTTCAGAATAGTAATAATCATACAAATCATTAGACAAACCATTCAGAATAAAGTTCATACACAAAAAGTCATTTTCAATCCAGCAATCTAGTTCCTTAGTTTGGGTTTCATCAGGTTCAGCAGACAATTTGGGTTTCTCGGCATTACAGATAAAACTATGAAACAAAAAACTTCTTTTTCTATTAAAACTGTGTTTACTTTTGATTTTTTTTTTATAAGAGAGAGAGAGAACAAATCTGTTTGAGAGAAATTGTGGCTAAATAAGTGAAAGAAGTCATGAAATGTGTGGAAATATTGGAGAGAAGATTAGTTATCTAAAGCAAATAAAAAGATATTTATTATTTTATTTTTCCAAATAAAATTTCAACAAAAAGAATAGGTTTCATTTCAACCTGACCCGACTCGGCCAAGTCGGTCAGACGGCCGCGCGTGTGGAGTGGACCAACATTGGTCTATCCCCTCCCTCCTTCACAAAAGTGGATACCCCTTGGGGTCAAAACCCAAGTCCAAAAACTATCCTGATTAACTCCTCCAAAGTGAGTTACATTGGGGATATGAGATTAAACAATTTAGAGAGAAATTTGAAAGTTAAGAAACCATTTCCCTCTATTTTTTAAATTCACACCAATATTTCAACACCATCCTTGACGATAAAGAAGACGGCATATGGACATTTCAGATCAATGCTTGTCTTGAAATTTCAGATGAACTTGCCATATCTGCTAGATTTAGTCATCTAATGAGAATTTTGGATTTCTAGTAAGAGGCAACACCGTTATAACAACTATTGCGGGTTCAAATCAATTATTGTATATGCAAATCTCCCTCTAATTGTGTAGAGCAAGTGATACCCAAGCCATCTTCCTCATTTTACCATCTCTGTTTAATGGTTGGATCCCTTGAGAATTTCCAATCTCTCTCACATGTTGGATTCCATCTGGATGGATCAACCCAGTCAGGAAGTTATATACCAATGGGTACACTTATTCTCTGTCTGAATCATACGATCAAGAAATACGTCTTCAGCACTATAGCTTCTCCGATACTGTAGACAGGTGTGCTGTTTCAGAAAGCATCTCACTAAACATTGATATACTTTCAGTTAAGAATTATAACCACGATAAGGGTAATGATATTTTTTTTATAATAGTCTACAAGAATGTAGCATCTATACATGAATTGATTCGTTAGATTGCCATGCAATCATTTCTTCCACTCAAAATGCACGGGGACGGACAAGGAAGGCATCGTAAAAAAGTTATTTATGTCCTGATACAAAGAGTAGAGAGTCAAGAGTGGCGCGGAAGGTCTGGCAGAAGCTAATTGACTCCAAGGAGGTTGCTCAAATGCAAATTGAAAGTTCATAACATGCTCACTCATGTATAGTTTGTCCCCCAAGACATGTAATTCTCATATTCATGGGACTTCCATTTCCACCATTGATCACAAAATGAAATGGTGGATGTGGAGTGATAACTCAAATTAGCCTAAAATATAGGGCCCCCTCATGAATTCTCATGGCATAGGATTCCATGCAACCAAACACACCCTTAGTTGCATAACATTTGATATTTTCTGTCGATTGCTTGTTTGCAAAACTTGAATTGTTTCATGAACTTCATATAGAGTAAATCTATAGTGCCTGATGGGTTGTGCCTGCTTTGTGCCTGGAGGCTGTCATACACGTGACTGTTGACGTGGAGGGGCATGAACTGAAAGAGTTAGTAATTTCTCGTTGTCTCACAGTTATGGCTTCTTCCATCTCTGCAATTCCTCATTCTCTTCCTCCGCTTCAATTACTCAACTTCTTCTTCTTCTTTCACCTACGTGATTTCGTTGTTCAAAATTTTCTTAATTTAGGTTTTTAAATGCAAATGCAAATGCTACTTGTCTAAAACTCTAACAAAAAACCCTACCCTCTAAGTTTTTTCTTTCTTTCAATTCTTTCTTTGCTATTTTTCGATCAAAGCTAAAACAATATTAAACCCTATGGGTGAAAATTTTCTTCCAGATAACAAATAATTGAAGAAGAAGAACTAAAGTTTGAAGAAAAAATAAATTTTCTTCATCAGCTTCGTCATTGTTTTCAAAAACTTCTTCCATCTCTAGAAAAAAGATTGCAACCTCCCCTACCTACCCTGCCACATTAGCAGTCACGTGTTCGACAGCCTCCGGGCACTGTAGATTTATTCCTTCATATAATCAATCTATGAATCTATTGTGTTGAAGCATAAGGACTTCGTATAATCAAAACTTGATTAACGTTTTTTCTGTATGAGACCAAAAACTACACGAGTCTTAAGTGAGGAATTTGTGATTGAATTCATCATGGTTGAGGCCATGCATTGTCATGGATTAGCGGTGAAACTAATGGAATTGTTCTTGATTTCGACAATGGATGATTACAGGGGTGTGGAAAGGGATCATAGTGTTTGGCTGCCATCATTTTCTAGGATTTGCATTTTGCTCATTTAAAATTTAGACCAAGGGTATCATATTTAGTGAATCTGAATGGTTGATTTTAAACAAATACATCCTTCTACATGCCCCCTCACTCTAATCTATAAGGATTAAACTATTATTTTTTGTTAAAGTCATAGGCATTATAAATACATAAATTTAAGTGTGGTTACAAACTTGTCGCCTTGCGACTGAGGCCAAGGTATGAGGCTCCAAATTGAGGTCTCTATCAATATATTTACAGTGCCATGACGAAAACAAAAGGAACAAGCATACAATATTGTTAATAAGTGGAAGCCAAACCCATTCCATAGCAAAAGTGGGTTGAGAAGCATCATCATGGAGAAGCTCGATAAGATTCGCCGAATCACCAACTAGAAAACCCGTCCGCCATTGTTGTGCCTGAATGAGGAGTGTTGCCTCTGCCGCATAACATTCAACCAAGTGTTATCAAAAACCATACCCACTATCGAGAATGATACTGTGGCAAGGACTTGTTCATGCAAGTCAACCGCACATACTCCTAACGCTCATTGTCTAAAGGTGTTGAAGAAACAAGCATCAAAGTTGATGAAAATAGTATATGGGTCCAAAATAAGGGGATTGGCCTAGGCTGGTTAGATCTAAGATTGATTCTGTGGTGTCTAGTTGCCTAGGGTTGGGCTTGGATTATGTTCATACGGCAGGTCCTAGTTTCAAGGCGGGATGCCAACGGGGTTTCTAGGTGAGATGTTGAGGCGTGAGTGGCAGTTTGAGTGACTGTTTTAGCTATTTCAAGAATTTGGGGAACTGAAAGGATACTAATGGCACGTTCCCCTCGGTTGGTAGAAGTTTGGTTTGGTGAAAAATTACTAGTCGTGAACTAGTGTTACTGCTAAGAAGTCCATGTTTGGTAGAAATAGGCGAGGAACAATTGAGTGCAGATTTTGGTTTTGTTGAAAATAGCTTTGTTGCGTAACTGCCAGATAGTGAGCGGAACAACCATAAATTGAGACAACATATCATCTTTATCCATCGGGTGGGCTTTGGCTGTGTCCCACATGAACTTAAAAAATTCAGAAATGGAGGGAGGATTGAAGTTGGTATTAAGCCAATTTATGGGAGGAAGAGAGAGAAGCCATAATCGATTAATGACCGGACAAAGAAAAAAATGTGAGTGACATCCTTTGTGTGGTTCTGGCAAAAGATGCAACAATTATCAATAAGTGTGTGAAGCCTAGCCAGGATAGACATGGTAGGAAAAATGTTTTGACTGATCTTTCAGAAAAAGAAATGTGCGTTGGTTGTCGCTTTAATTTTCCAAAGTTCTTTGAATTGTTTATCCCGAGGATGTCTAATCATCATACTAGAAGTGAAACTTTTCAAATGGTTAGACACTACAAGAAAACTGTATTTTAGTGACGGTCGCCAAAGGTATACAATGACGGTTATGATTGTCGCTAAATAAAACAACGACGGTTACAAAACCGCCGCTAATAAAGGCGTCACTAGGTCATTCAGCGACGGTTTTAAGCAACCGCTGGCATAACCGTCGCTAAATACTATATAGCGACGGTTTAATGTAGCGACGTTTATAACCGTCGACAAAATTCAATGAACAATCCAACTTTTTGCCTTTTAGCAACGCTTTGCAACCGCCGCTAAATTCCCTTTGATAATTCAAATTTTTTTACCATATAAAAATCACATTTTTCAACCTGTAGTGTTTTCTTTTCATTGGGTGCAGATAATTTATCCAACATATGCACTACAACTTTTAGACTCAAATAAAAAATCAAATATAAACAACGACACTAAACTAAACTCATATGATATCATCATCAAACATTAAGAGGAACTTTAATTTCATTTCAAAATCAATATTATACATTGTCTAAAAGAAAATTACAAATTAAAATTGTTACAAATTGTCAATGGACATAATCAAATTTTCAAAAAAACAATATTACAATCACAACAAAGCCAGCCCGATCTCACTATGTTTCTGTTCCACCTTCCTCGTCTTTGAGGTGCTCTTTAAGTGTACGAACTTTGATTTCTCATTATTCACCATCCCATGCTGGATCCATTTCTGGCAAATTGTAGTCCTCAGGTCTCAATGACAACTCGAAATCTGGGAGGTCAGGCAATGAATTGAGAGCCCTGCAGAAAACCATGCAATTGAGAGTCCAGTTACTTGTCAAATTTGGTCGACAATATGAAATATCCATGCATTTTCAAGTAGAAGAAAACAAAGTCTGCTTACTTCTCTTGCTCTAACAGGTAACCATACTTCTGAGATTTCTTCGATGCAATGTCTGAAATTTTGTGATACAAGTGCTTCATAACACCCCAAATCCCTGTTTGAGGGTAGATATCACGAGGACACGAAAATATGAGCTCACACCTAGTTTACTTTCTAATAATAACTAGTGTCACCATCTGTAACCCATTTAGCCCCAGCCCTGGTGGATCTATAGGTCAGATATATGGCAAGGGTTTCAGCGTGCAGAATAATTTGCTAATATACTGATCATCACAGAATCAAAAAGAAAAATAGCATAGCTCAGATACCATCCTATCACGAGCAACTAAATCATAAGAAAAAGGGCGCAATCTATCATATGATATCCTTGGTCTACCATTCCTTTCATTGCTATGCCATCCTAATGAAGAATGCCTGGAAGTATAAGCTTCTGGAACCGACTGCAGACCATTCTCAGAAGACGTCACGTCCCACGCGTGGGTAGCTTGATATGGTCCTATAGCTGGGTGTTGCTCTTTGAGCATAGCTGCTGCGACCTCGCCTAGCAAAATGAGGGGCAGGACCATGAAAAGTTTGCACAGGAGCAATGGAGTTTCTGCTGGAATTGTGGTTGTGACTGTGTCCATTAAACTCCGCAGACCCACTGGCACTACTGCACCCTACAAAGAATTGTCCCGGCCCTCGACTTAGACCACTGGTATCTGTAATTTCCGACAAATTATCTTGTCAATAACGCAAAAATGGAATTAAGTGATCAATATTAATAATGTCTTATACTAACCTGAAGGCAGAATTCTCCCTTGAGCAGGAGGAGATATGATGACTTGTTGCAGGGAGATGACCATATGGATAGTTTGATAGATGGGTCCTAGCAAGATTCATTAGGGAACACTTACAATAAGCATTGAGTCTAACTTTTGAAGGGTTGGAAGATTATCATTGATGTCAGAATGAGCTTTTGCTGTCATTATCTAAACCAAAAAGAAAATACATCACATTGTCACATACCTTGATGTAATATAAGCTTTTATGCACGTCATCCTCACTGTAGGATTTGATCACAAAGGATTTGATGATATACTTACACAAAAAACACAAATTATGAAAGGAAAAGAAATGCAGAAAACAATTCTTTCTAAAGGAGAATTGCTTTGATCATCTTACTTTATCAAGTCTTTGTTCTCTTGTGTGTACTAAGTACCAGTCAGCATTAAAGCGGGCACAAGAAACTGCAGCTTCATGATGTTCAGCCCACATTCTAGCTAAATTCCCGCAGCTCTTTTAACAGCTAATATAACAAAAAAACAGGATACTTTGTAGAAACTGACAGAAGAATATTGCATAATCGTATTTACTAATTTGATTCATGACATAAGAGCTAATTGAAGTATCCATTCTGTTACTCAATTTCTGATTCATTTTCCTTCAAAGGAAAACTACTACTGCTTGATATGATTGAATCACAATATGTCTAAATATGATTTCACTAATATGTCTAAATATGATTGAAACACAATGGAGTACACATATATGTCTATATGGGTGTGTCACTACTACTGCTGCTGTATAGAAGATTGCAGTTTGTACTGCAGGTCAGTTTATGTTTTGCTCTGTTTTTGGCTTGAAAAGTCCACTGTTTTTGGAGCATTTTTGGGGACAGCATGCACAATTTCGAATTGGGACAACACTCACAGATGTTCAAACTTACCAACCTACAAACTAATAGACTAATAATACTGTCATTTACATTAAACATGAAATAAAAGGGATACAAACACAAAAGAAGAAAGAGACCAAGAAAAATAAACACGGCTTACGATAATTACTATTAATCAAAATGTCTTATAATCCGAGTTGACATTGAGCTAGGATAGAGTTCAAAAAGGGAAAAAAAAAACAAAAAAAAGAAGACAATCCTACATTATGATGAAATTACCATTAATTCAATTTCCCTCCTTACCACCATTTTCAAATGGTTTCTTTAATATACATCAAGGCCGAAATTGCTGTAAATTGTGTCTAATGGCACTGAGTGTCGTAATCCACCGGAGTATAGATCGCAGCAAGATTGACCATTTACACCACAAAAAAACACCAAAACCAAGAAATTTTAAATTTATTTGAAAGGAATGCTTCTTTTCTTTAAATATCTGTAAAATACGAACAAATTAATGAATTATTATGAAACAAATCAACTTATAAAGATACAGATACACATACCTCCAAAACAAGATATCCTGCTGTCCATTTGCAACAAATCGGCAACAAGATAGAGGTTGTACCTTCAACAATTCACCCAGTTTAGCCAATTCTTCTCTTGCCCGCATGTAATCTCTTTCTAAACGTTCCTATGCACAAAAGATAAAAAGTATGAAGCAAACTAGAACATAGATAGCTTCGTTACACACCGCATTCTTACAAAGTCGTGAGATGGAGCAAAGGAAAAAGAAGTATTTACTTTGGCTTCGCTTGCAGCATAATGCTGGCCAAGAGCAGTTTGAATATTCAAAAGTTCAACACTTTTAGCATCAATTGTATTCATACAGCTTGTAAGTTTCTTCTTGAGATCATCAATGATTTCTTTTGACTTTTGAAGTTCACTGCCATTCATCTTCTTAGCATCCTCCTGACTTGCTATTACCTTATGTAGAGCTTTCTCCAACACTGCAAAACTGCCCACTTGCATTAACCTGCATCCGAGAACACTGTTTCAGCCAAAAGGAACACAAAGGGAAATGTGGTACATAAAAATACATCATGCAAAACAGGGCATTAAAACGAGCAGGTCAGTATCTGATCACGCTGCTTAGAACAACCAGTATAGTCTGTCTATTTACTACCATAACATTGAAGGACACAAAACATATCACATGACCATGAAAGTCAATAACTGAAATTTCTACACGCAATTGGAAAAGCAAGATACTCACAGAGAAAAACAAGAAAATATGGCAGCCTCTTGGTTTCCCAGAAGCTATTTGCTACTTGTTAAATATAAAGAATAACATTTTATATTGCATTTATATCATAAAATACAGGTAATATAGGCATTCAAAAAAAAGAGGAAATCTCAGTCTAGTGTGCAAGCAACACAGCAAAACAAATCACAAACCTCATAAGCCTTTTGAACTTCTTGAAACTTTCTTTCAGCATCAGCATCATATTTATTTGTATCTGGATGGAGCTTTTTTGAAAGCTAGCAAAAGAAAATGAAGAATAAAAATATGATAGTGAAGAGGTCTACAAGGAGTTAAAAGTAAAAACCAATGTCAAAACCAGACTTTTTGTCATGTATAAAGCATAGACAACTATTACAATACTGAAACATAAAATAAATTATGCAACAGTGTTTATGACCATCTTTCCATGCAAAATTCGTTTGCAAATGTGTTTGTGAGAGTTAAAATGAACTTACTCCATAATAGGCTTTCTTGATTTCAGATTGACTGGCATTTTTGCTTACTCCAAGAATATCATAATAATCTTTTGATAGCATAGATTTGGAACCTGAAAGAGCCAATCCAAAGTTACTACATGAAGTGAGCCAAATAATATACAAAAATGGTTAAAGCAAACGATATCAAACCAATGAATAAAACACATGCACCAAAACGCATACAAGTACTGAATCACAAAATAACATGATGACACTAAAATTACTTTTCCAATAAAAGAGAAAACGCTGATTTAGCCTGGCTATGAAAATATACAAAAGGGAGCGAAGAATAAACAACGCCCATATCAGTTGCGTGAAAGAACCCAACTTTTCGCGTAAAGCTCTACTCCATGCCCCACCAATTCTCGCTGAGCATCACCAACAAAGCAAAAAATCAGTCACTGCAGAATGAAAAAAAAATCCCTTGTCTTGAACAAACTTTAAATACCATTGTTTAAATTTCCATGGTTACTGAAGATTCCAGTAACAAATCCTCAACGTAAGGAAGTATCCCACTGCAATAACGCAAGAAAAAATGAACTTTTACATAAATACATCAATTCCTATATTGAAGAGAAATTTTTTTGAAAAGAATAAGAAAGAAGATATCTTACTGTATAGAGAGCACTGTTACGAAGAGTTGACACATGAGACCTTCGAGCTAACAAGCAGATGAGTTTTGCACCATTAGAGCGAACCATTTGGAATTGCAGCTTGATAACCGAAGCACTCAGCGAGCAAGAGAAATCTGCTTTAGTAAAATTGCACCAGTAAATCTTATAGAGCAGAACCCATTACTATAATTCTACAGTAAACTCTGTTTAGCAGCTTGCTCAAACAATTGTAAATTCAGATAATGCGACCAGCAAAAAGGGGTTTAACCTTCCACCACCAAAAACAAAGTCTTGGCTAACTAGTTCTATTATGCATAACATATAACAAGTTTATATCTTTCGCTGATAATAATCACAAAAAAGTTGGCTTTTTTTCTTTATTTCAATTTATTGCTACCAACAATGGCTTTCACCTATGAGATAATCAAAATCAGAGATTTTTACGAAGAAATTGGAAAAGTATAAACAAAGATGTCACCTTTGAAATCTGGGTCTATCTAATTCTTCGAAACTTCAAGTTGATTGTTGGTCGAATTTGTGGTTGAGGATTGCAACTTGCGAAACCCTTGAAAAACCCTAAAATTGGTGAAGGATTGAGGAGGAGAGAAGAGCAAGCTTAGTTGGGTCGCCCCCTACCGCAAGTTAAGTGCTTTGGAAGGCTCCAGAGAGAGAGGAGACGAGTTTTATTTTCCCCTTTGTTGCTAAATCTGCTAATCTCACTCATCGTCATCGGTGGGGAGTTAGGGTTTGGGGAGGGGAGAGGATATGGTGAAGGGGTTGAGAAGGTGGGGAGGGGAGAGGATATGGTGAAGCGAGCGAATTTTCCCATTTGCTTTAAAGAAATTGAAGATTTATTTATAACGACGGTTTAAAACGTCGCACTTAATTATAATTGTCGTTAAACAACAATATTTTACGATGGTTGAATAACCGTCGTTAAATAAAGTATTTAGCGGCGGTTTTATGAGACCGTCACTAAATAGTCGCCGCTAAATTGCCCTTTTCTTGTAGTGAGAGGTGAAAGCCTCTGTAACACCCTTGACGTTGAAGAAACCATTCTACATTCAAGGTTATTTAATTTTTTTTTTTGGCAGGAAATGGGATTGTTTGTAGTTTGAATAGTAGTTTAGGTTGGGCATCGACCTTGATTTTGTTAAAGTTTATATCGGAGTTAACTAAAATCCCAAACCAATCATACGTAGACGAAAAACCCAATTCCCATCCATGCGTATACCCTACTTTTGGGCAAGCATTTCATCACTCAAGATCAATTATGTCACCAACACATTGAGGTTTATTTATTATTATTTTTAATTTACTTTGAGGTCCATTTAATTTATTATAGTTGAATTTGAGGTCCAGTTTGAAAACTATTTTAATTTGGAGTTCAATATGGCACAAACATCTTAGTTGCCTATGACGTTAATAATTAAGGGTAATTTTAATTTTAGGATCCACTTAGTTATCTAAATTAGACTTGGGGTCCACTTTGATGGGTATTTTTGTCTACATGGTGTTCAAAGTGAGTCAACTGGATTGACTACATCATTTTGATCCCTGAATGAAATAGTTTTTTAAATGGAGCTCAAATTTAATTACGATAAACAAAATTGATCCTAAAGTCAAAATAACCTTTATTTATTTATTTATTTTAATCCCTCCCACCACAAATGCTGCCATCAAGGCTTGAATTCTAGAAGTGGTACTATCCACCACAAGTCTAACCAGCTAAACCAATACCCGATTGGCACCAACACCGTGAGGCTAATTATCTGGCCAAATGGAGGTCTATATGACATTTAATTTTCAAATTATTATCGAAACAACTTACCCAGTTCTTTGAAATTGGTATGATTGAATAAAGTTTAGACTTGAAAAGACTATGAATATGTCAAAGTTGAACCACATTTTCTTGGGAAAATGAGGTTGCAAATTTCAATTAGAACTCTTCTCCTGAAGCAACTAGTTTGGGCTTGAAATTTGGAATATTATTTTTGCGTCCAAATGTTATCATGCAATGCCAGTTGTGTCATTAAAACAGTTATGTCACCCTCCTGAACTGTGCATGCGCTAATTCTAAATGACGAGGAAAGGGGCGAGGGAGGGGGGTGTGACAGTTCATCTCCCCTCGCCCCTTTCCTCGCCGCCTAAAAGGGCTCCTCCGCATGACATTGCTATATCATTAACGAAACAACCTACATGACTCTTTCACAACACAAATATTAATGTCTGTCAATATTTACTATTTTGCATTCAAGAAAAAAGATAAATCTTTATCAGTTTAACTTTAATATATGAGTTGTGTAATTGCCCTTAAAAAACAGGGATATATTATTTGTCACTGACCTTAATCAGAGGTTACCTCAAAGAAATGAACAATTAAAGCCTCAAATGTTACATTGCCTGCAACTTACTTTAAAACAAGTCATTGTTTCATCGACTGATGCAGAAATTAGTTCCATAATTCCAAATGGAACGCGTATACTTAGAGCATCACAACATATTTCCCCCCCTCTTATTCTCCCTAAATTGTTCAATCTCTTTGACACGCTCAAGCGGAGTGTCACACAAGTCTGCCTAATTCAAAACACCCGTGATCGAGCGCGTTTAGACTCCAACGTTCTGCAACAAAATGCTAATTTTCTAGAAGATTGATCCCTGCTGGTCAACTAAACAAGATCTTGATGAACGTAGAATCAAAACTATCTCAGTAATCTTCAAAAATCAATGCTACTAGAGTTTTGTTTTCTTTCCTTTTCATGATAGTCAAGCTCGACTGAAATATCAAACCTTTCAACTCATCTGGATTTCAAAGGCCACAACTCTGCTTTGGCTTCACAAATTTTCTTGTGGAAGCCTAGGTGACTAAGCAATCTTTAGTGATATGCCAGTTATTGGCAAATCTCTTAACACGCAAGCATGGATCTTGTGACAAGCTAGTCACCAGAAGCTTATACAAGTCATACAAGTCCCTAGTCAAATAGAAATTACAAGTGTTTAGGAGCATCACAACATATTTCCCCCTCTCTCTTATTCTCCCTAAATTGTTCAATCTCTGACACGCTCAAGCGGAGTGTCACACAAGGCGCCTTATTCAAAACACCCATGAGCGCGTTGAGACTCCAACGTTCTGCAACAAAATGCTATTTTTCTAGAAGATTGATCCCTGCTGGTTAACTAAACAAGATTTTGATGAACGCACTACACTAAATTGACATTTTTGTAACAATCTAAAAACGGTATCATTTTTGAAGTGTAACAATCCACTTAATAATTTTACATATTTTCACAAACAAATTGATACAATAATTGTATCACCATGAAGAGTATGGTTATAAAAGTGATACTATTCATGATGATCCA
Organism: Berberis thunbergii; assembly: GCA_003290165.1. Taxonomy (NCBI): domain Eukaryota; kingdom Viridiplantae; phylum Streptophyta; class Magnoliopsida; order Ranunculales; family Berberidaceae; genus Berberis; species Berberis thunbergii. The sequence goes on along the minus strand of QNQO01001985.1, from coordinate 140,986 downwards.
ACTTATTGTATCATTTTTTTTGTGTTACTGTTTTTCATTTTTTTTGACTAAATTTAGTTTTGACTTGAAATTATTTAGTAGATTGTAACGTCTCAAAAGTGATATTGTTTTGAGAGTTGTTACAAAAGTGTCAATTTAATGTAGTGACGCACAATGAAAACTATCTCAGTAATCTTCAAAAATCAATGCTGCTCAAGTTCTGTTTTCTTTCCTTTTCATGATATTCAAGCTTGACTGAAATATCAAACCTTTCAACTCATCTGGATTTCAAATTCCACATCTCTGCTTTGGCTTCACAAATTTTCTTGTGGAAGCCTAGGTGATTAAGCAATCTTTAGTGATATGTCAGTTATTGGCAAATCTCTTAACACGCATGCATGGATCTTGTGACAAGCTGGTCACCAGAAGCTTATACAAGTCTTTTTGCTCACGAGTCAAATAGAAATTAGAAGTGTTTAGGAGTAATTGGTTTGATTTTTACAAATTTCCATAACACATGGAGAGAATTTATGGCAAACTTCATAGTATTTCAACTATATGGAAGCTTCTTGACCATGACATGGGATTAGGATTCTTCACACGGTGAAAGATATCCAAAGGGTTTGGTATTTGTGAAATTAATTTTAATGATCTGTTTGGTTTGCTATTTTTTTTGGGAAATGGAATTCAAATTTCTTATTATGTCAATTTGACTTGTTTGATTGTTTATTTACTGACAGAAAATTGATTCTTCATAAGAATATTTTTTCACTGTCACTACTCATGAAATCCAAGTCCAAGGGAGATGCCTAGGAATCAAATTCATGGAAACGATTTCAATTTTCATGTCTATTGTTCATACAACCAAATAGACCCTAAGCTAAGAAAGTCTACACAATGATGTAGGGTGAAATTAATAATAACCGGAAAAAAAACTATTTTTCATTACTTAATTGACAAGGTAAGACAATCTACACAATGATGTAGGGTGAAATTAGTATTAAGAGGAAAAAAAAAACTATTTTCCATTACTTAATTGACAAGCTAAGACAGTCTACACAATGATGTAGGGTGAAATTCATGAGCGATAAAGGAATTTACGTTTTATCTTTCACCCGGTCATGTATCCATATGGGCCTAACATGTGGCAGTAATAATTAACATAGGGAGCTGCTACGTGTATTTGATTATTCGGCTCAATGCTCCCAACTTTATATTTTAGATTTAATTTTTTTAAAATTGCTTGATGTATCATACCACATTTTGTTAACTCTAAAACAAATACTGAAAGAAAAAAATTACTCATATTATTAATCGAAGATTTTGTATGAAAGATTCATAATATAAATTTCTGCATGTAGGACTTTTAAATGCATTGTTTTTTCAAATGTGATATAATAGTTTCACCAAATTTGAAAACTTTGTATTAATTTATATATTTAATTAATTAATTTTTAATACACATTGGATTTGTCAATCCTCTATGGTTGATGAACACATTAAAATTTAACGAATATGTTATCAGATTTAGTTTGATAATAAATTTTTCTTTATTAAAAATAAAGTCAAAACATCCAAAAACATGATATTAGATGAAAAATATTCACCGCCAAATGATTTTATTGAAAAAATGATAAATTATTGTTACATACTTTAGATTTGTGCAACAAAGTCAAAACATTTCGAAACATCGGCTCAACAAAGAATTGATGCAGCTGAGCCAAATAGTCGAGTACACATACAACTCCCTTAACATAAGAAGCTGTCGTAATTAACTCTTTCTTATACCGAGCTTGTTCCACATTCGTAGTCCAAAGTAGGAATAGTCTTCGAACAATTGGTCTATTGTTAACTAATCTCAGGACAAATGCGAAAAACAAGTATATCCCAAAGTGCACATTTTGTTACTCACCAGGGTTGTCCATCCCAATCGTCAATAGCTTCCACAGAATGCTCCAAATCTGCCCACCTTAGTGACCTCACCTAACAGGAAACAGTTAGTATACACTCTATAAAGAATTAGAAAACAAAATAAAAAATATTTTAAAATTCTTGATAATTAATATAGATTAAGGATTGATCGAGTAATTCAAATGAGGGATTACAAACGCGTGGAAAATTTGCAACATGTGATTGATTCCTATTTCAAATAAGACATCCTGAAGTACATTTAGAGAAAATAAACTCTAATTAAATAAGTAATCTGAACTTTATAAACTAGAATTTCTTTCTATTTGCTTTGAGCAATTAGTTTATCTTAGGCTCCACCTTCCAACCCACTCATCTTCTTCTAGAATTAACAGTGACTCAATAACAATTTTTAAAGTTTTGAAATTACTTTCACTTTCCTTTAGTAAAAAAAAAAGAAGGAACTCTAGATTTACCTTTACAAAAGCAAAATATACTTGAATGGGTGAACAAAAAGTAGTTGAGCTAGAGCACCCACAAAACAAAATGTTGATGAAAGAAAACTAAGCCAATTCAAAACCAACATACACAGTCTTAGAATCTTCAATTGTTTTGCAACAAAAAGTTGGAAGGTTGAATTCAATTAACATATTAAAGTATTCATAGTTTATTTATTGATGTTCCTATTTAGGAAATCGACCAGTGTAGCACTATGGACCATATGTATTTTTGGTGGCCATTTCATATATCACATTTTTTGTATGAAACAATGGTGTGCCATATAATTTTAGATACAGTAGTGGGGAGGTGGGAGTTGTTTGATTTGATTAGAACATTCTTTTGTTTGATAGATTCGATCTAATTCTTGATAAGACGCATTAACTTGATCTCGAATATGTAATTCATTTTAGAAATGCGAATGTGACTAGTTTTAGTATAGATTTCTCGAATACTACACTGATTTAGCTGAATTTGTATAGTTTTCTACTACATAATTATGTCGCGATGGATCATTGTGTAAATCACATTTAATGAGACATTCAATATTTTTTTTATGAGACATTAATCAATTATACAATCATAATAGTATATGTTGCATGGGCTAATCCTAGCACAAAAAGACTTCAGCGCAGTCCCAAACGGACCATGCATAAACAATTGTTTAGTCCGCAAGTCAAGTGTTCAGGCCTAAGAAACACCAGTCCAAGAGGCACATATCTTAGGGCTTGGTTTAGGACAACAAAGTCTGAACACGAATCTCAGAGCTGTCATAGGCTCGATATCTACTCACACAAAATCAATATTTAGCCCAATCAAACATTGGGTCATAAACAGAGCCAAGTGTCGAAGAGACTCAGTCATGCACATGTGAGATCTTATGTGTGATCTCCTTCCTCTATTACACTCTCGATCGAATGACATTTGGAATGAAACAATCGCTATAAGAGATGGTAAAAGAAGGAAGTCATTCTTTTTTGCATCGATATCTGACTTAAGCATCGAAGTTCCTTTGACCATCATAACGATCGTCCCTAACTTAACCACTGCTTATTTTTGTATTTTCGAGATCACGAAGACACGTCAGTTTCCAAGCATTGACAGGTGTCGTAGTTGCTCCAAGGTGAGCCCTTTAACTATGTGATCCCTTGGAACTACCTAAGTCTTAAAGGCATCTAGAATGTCATCAAACGCTACTTTTGTAGGTTTGGGTCTTTACATATCTTTACGGATTGTTTGAACAAAACTTTTGACTTGAAAAAATGAAATAAAAATATTGAATTTTTACCGATGACTCTAATGTAATCAAAACAGTGGGAAAGGCTAAACACCATAATCTACGTACATGCTTGATATGCAGGCAATTTCTATCTTATGGGAAGACTTGTTTTCCTAGTAATCACCTAAGTACCGACAAGCATGTTAGTATGCTACTAACAATAGTACTGGTGAAATTAATGTTGTTAGTAAGTTTCGACCTGATGGTATATCTCTATCTTGGTATGCCTGGTCAACTAAGCTACAATTTATTCAACCGTAAATCAAACGAAATTTAAGTTTGAAAAGTAAAATTAACGTTTGACCCTTCCAACTATATATATGGAAAATCTCCTTTAATTAGAGAAACAAATTAGAAAATTAGGTTAAATCAAAGATACTGTTTAAGTAACAAAATAAGCGTCCCAATCAAATTGAATCACCCAAATCAAACCTAAACTAATTAAGGAATTATATAAACAAATTTAAGGCAAATTTACCTAAGAATAAGATAAAGACAGCCGTCCTAAACCTCCCTCAAAACACTGGGACAAACTTTTGCCACCAAAACAAAAACAACCCTATAAATAAATCCAAATCCAACTTAAAAGCAGGCATCAAATTTCCATTCTCTCCTACTTTTCTCTTCTTCCCTTCTAGAATTCCTGCCTTTTTTTTTTTCTTCATAAAACCCCATTTCCAATTCTTTCATTTCTATCACAAATTCGCAATGGAAGATCGATTCTTGGAAACCAGCGCGTCAGACACAAAGGAAGCGCTCTCGTTCAGTGATATTCCGATCGTAGAAATAATGCATGATTCACCTTGCACAAACAAAAAAGGTTCGACGAAATCACCAGATCATGTGTTTGAGTTCCCAAATGATATGGGTACTCAAACTATGAGATTGGCCGAAGATATTATAGTTGGCGGAAAACTTCTTCCCTACCGTTCACCTCCTTCTCCTCCTCCTTCAAGAATACACTTTAAGAAGTACGAAGAATTTGGCTATTTCAAGAAGGACGAGGACGATGCCGAAGAGAAATCAAAGAATAATAACAGTAGTAGTAGTAATCATGTTCGAAGAAGATCGGAGTCATTTAATGACTTACAAAGCCATTCACAACCTCCTCTTTCAAGAAATGGCTCAAAGAAGTACGAGTTTTGCTACTCCAAGAATGATGAAATAATTCAAATTCAAGCTGATGAAGAAGAAGGAAAGAAGAAGAATTATGTTCGAAGAAGATCGGAGTCACTTAATGACCTGCAAAGACCACAATACAATGCAAAATCAAGGTTCTTGTGGAGTAGTTGTTCATTAGATTATCGGAAGCTTGAGAGATCATCATCTAGTACAAGGAGTTCGAGGGAGGTGTCGCCTACTAGAGCTAGACCGAGGAGGAGTGATTCTTGCCACCGTAGAGAATCCGTGTCATCGTCTATGACGTCTTCGCAGGTGAAACCTAGGTGGCATTTGTTGTTGTTTGGGTTGATAAGGGTTCCGCCGGAAATGGAGTTGAAGGACATAAAACACCGTCAGAGCCGTCGTGTTCCGTCGTCTATGTTTCCTACGTATGACGGTTCGGAGACGGAAACCGTTAAGAGGGATGGATGGAAAGGGACGTGGAGACTTTTTCGTGCTATGAGTTGTAAAGACAATGCAGACGACGTTGTAACGGCGCCGTTTACTTGCGTTCCGCACGCGGGACTTGTTACCGGCCCGCCCTCGAGGGTGTGAGAATTCAAAAGTGTTTTTCACTCTCTTTATGACTGAAATGCTCTTTGTGTATTTCAAATGTGATTAGTTTTGTATGGGTGAAATGGTCATGGATTTTTGTTTTCTTGAAAGTACGTTGATTTACGTACAAGGTAAGAAGAAGACGATTGGTTGGGTGAGTTGAGACGTACGCAATCAAATGATGGACCCATTGGACTGGATTATTCGGTAGGTTTTGTGAATATAAAGCTCACGAGAAACTTGATATAGACGTGAATTGTATTTAATGCAAAGTTTCGAAATGTTGATGGCGTATTTATTATTTTTTTCTTTTTATTCTATACATAATATATAGGTAAATTACATATATCATTGGATTAAACCAATGTATATAGTGTACTCCAAGAATGCCCTCATTTGTATCTTGTTAATGGTGCATTAGTATGTAACATTATAAGTTCGAATGAGAAAAACTTTTTTTTTTCGGTAAATGAATTTTGCGTATATATGTCAGCGCACGAAGGTAAAATTTAACTTGAAATAAAGATTATATGATAAAATGTGATAAGTTTGGGGCTTAAACAAGGCCAGCAAGTTGATATAACACTTACATGGGACTCAGGGAAGTTATAATTCTCAAACGAGGTCTCAAATATCAAGTTTGAGGGATGAGACTGTGTTGGCAAAGGTGAAAGGTCAATAAATTCGAGTTTTTGAGTATGGAGATGAGAATTTGTGCGAGGTACAAACACTAAATACTCATGTTGGCAGAGACAAATTACAAGCAAATAAATAAAATTTTAGTGCAATTTGACATTGATGCTTTATCTTAACATTGCGTCCGGAGTTCCGGCTCTCGAAGGCGTAAAACTTTACCCTTGGTATCAATTTGAGTTTGAGGATAAGGCCACTGTTATAGATGTTCTTAGAAGTCATTTTCTATTGAATTTCAAGTATCAAATTTGTAACTGGAATTAAATGTTAGTAATGGATTCAGGATTAAAAAAAACACTAAACTTAATCCTAGTTAAAAATCACCAATTTTGAAAATAAATTATAAAGGTTGACAGTTAATTTCTACTTAGTTACTAATTATGTATTCCCTTTAGTTTTGTGTGTGCATTTGAGGACTAAGTACTAATAATTAAAGCAGGTTAATCGATTATCCACATTGTAATTATACAATATGATTTCGATGTTTGTGGAGTTTGCTTCAAGCAAAGCTAAGTTAATGACTGAGTTTACCATTAAATTGAGAGGCTTTGATCTACAATGATGAAATTCTATAGTTGTATTGATACAACTTGGCCCAGATACTAATAGGCTCCCACCTCCAAGTAGTCTGAAAGATTGATGGGAAAATTTGTTCTAACGATCTTGTGTTATAATTCTTTTGCGATTCTGTAATACATTTTGTGATCAATTGGGGTGCATCCTTTGACAGACCTCAAAATATTATGTACCATATTTTTGGATGTAAATTAATGAATGCAACATATACTGAAACCAGTATGAATGAATGCGTGTTTCAGACGACAAGAATTTGACATATTGAATTAGGAAAGGCCCCAAGTAAGACATATTGAATTAGGAAATTGACCTACAGTGTATTTAAGATCCAAAGTGTTTAGTTTAGTCCCAAGAATCAACCTTGCACATTTTCCCCACTCAAGAATGCGAACATGAAGGTTTCAAATTTTCTTAGAAGACCATTTTCTGAAATTTTCCATGAACCAAATCTTTCACTAACACAAAGCATTAATCAAAATACGCTTAGGTCAATAAAAGACACTTTTCATGACCTCTAAGTAATGTTTAAGCTCTCATTTACAAGTGCTTAAACAAAACAGCCAACCAAGGAACCATAGATGAAAAGTATTCTTTATTTTTGTTGACAAACTAGTTGTTTTAGATCAAAGTAGATAAATCTTCATTTATTTTTTATTTTTTATTTTTCGTGTGAATGACGCGTAACAGGATCATGTCTCTAGATGCAAGAACCCTAGCTCATATTTTTGCAGACTGCAACTTTTGTGGTCCATCGTTTTGTGGCCTCTATACCATGCCCATACTCATTCATGAGATCGTTACAGAATGTTCCTTTTTGGTTCTTGCTTCAAGGTTTGTTTCTTACTACAAGGATGGATAGTACTCATTGTTAGCTGAAAAAAAAAGAAAGAAGATAGCATATTTTTCACTTAAAATCTTACTTATTGATTATAAATTTATTGAGATCATCTGCACCAAGGTGTAGGTTGCAAAATTCGTTGCTCGGCTCAACCTAACCATGTTTTTGGACATCTCCGATTTTTTTTTCAAAAATTAACGAATTTTAATTTTTTTAAATGTTGATAATATTCTTTCTTTTGGGATCTAAAGCTAATGATTGAATACATAATGTTTATAACCGTTAAACTTACAAATATCAGAATGAGCTGAAATTTCATCCAATAATTTTTACTAATATTTCTCAATGATCTTCGTTTCGTAAAACTGTAAAAGTAATATCACAATGATACCAAAAACAATTTCTCAAAATTTCAATCAATGAAGCAATGGCCATAATATTGTTTCAACTTATCTCCTACAACAAAAATAAATAAATAACAACTTATTTTGGGTGCTTCGACAAGCATCTTTGGTAATCCTCTTAAACAGCAATTCGTTGCAATGTTAGCTACATTCCAAACCCTCACTGACGTAGACGCAAACAAACAGCCACTTAGCCTAGCCTAGCCTAACCTTACCTCATGGCGTACATTAGCATTGTGGGAAACTCTGTATCCTATATTGTCATCTCTATATAAACTGTGATGAAGAGTTCAAACCAACAAGCACTTTTGATCTTCTTTGTTTAGAGAAAGAGATAACTTTTAGAGTTCCAAAGATGGTGGGTGCAATTGCAAGAGGAGCTCAGTCTGTGAACTCCAAGTTTTTCAAGTAAGTTTAAGTCCATTGTTTGTAATTTTTTTACTTTCTCATAGTGCTATAAAGTTCTACCAAGGTTCGAGGAAAGTAGTGGTTTTTGTTAGAAGTTCTTTGCTGAAACCTTCTGTAATGATCATGCAATCACTACATTAAATTGACATTTTTGTAACAATCCAAAAAATAGTAACACTTTTGAGCTATAACAATTCACAAAACAATTTTACACATTTTCACAAACAAAGTGATTCGATAATTGTATCACCACAAATAGTATGGGTTTACAAGTGATGCTATTCACTGTGATCTAATTTATTGTAGTTATTTTTCATTTTGTTGACGAAATTTAGTTTTGACTTGAAAGTACTTGATAAATTGTAATAGCTAAAAGATGTTACTATTTTTTAAGTTGTAATAGCCAATTTGGTGTAGTGAATACCCAGTGAGGCCGAGAGATTTGTGCATTGTGATTCAATATTAAGTCTAATTTTTGAAAAAAAAAATGGTGATTTATTGTTACTATTTTTTTATTTATGAAGATTGAACACATTGAGTAAATTAGTGAAAAAAAGGGTTGAAATCTGAAAGATAGGTTAGATGAGATTTTGCATCGGTCATTGCCGGAACAAAATGCTAAATTTCCTGTAGGTCTTAAATGTTCTGAAGGTCCAATCATTCAGTCGCCCAAAATATGGCCCAAAGGCCCACTGACCCACAGATTGATAAACCTGTCAATCGTGAACGTGAACGAAAAACATCACTAATCGATCAAATCATAATTGCAATTTAAATCAGTTTTCTCCTTTTCAGTGCAGTTGATATTGTATCAAATGGGTTTTTGATAGATAAATATGATGATTTTCATCAAGCATTTTGGTTCTGCCTGTTGTCATGATCATTATTGTCTAACATAAACTTCAATATATGTTGCAGGGCAGTGCTAAGGAAAGGATACCATACAGAGAGCTTCCCTACTCATAGTGAATTAAAGAGGTCAAAAATAAGATTAAATGAAGATGAAGAGATGATCCAGAATCACCACTTGGCTAAATTCGACCGGGCCATTTGGATCCCAGATCATAGGACAGGAATCTACTATCCCAAAGGTCAGGAAAAAGTGATGGAAGACATACCCATTGGAGCAGCAGATTTTCCCAGTAGCATCCATTGGCTTTCCTCCAAGGAAGAAATGGCAGATTATTACTTAAACAATTAACTCAAAAAATCTATTGTTGATCCATTTCTCAATTTGATTGGAGACCATTGATACTGATCTTTCCAAGTTATATAATGTTAACACTGTTGTTTAAGGAAAATAACCTTCTCTCCAAATTAAAACAGTCAAAACTGTTTATGGATCCGAGTTTCTATCATCCATCACACCAGACAAACTGTTTCAATGTTAACACCATAAAATAAACTGATAAAGATGCCGCAAGCTAAGCTTGAACTCATGACCTAATGGTACCATTCGTCAAGCTCTAACCGTTGAACCGTCATGCCATGGCAACTCCATCAATCCTTATACCAGCGTATCCCCATCTTGGCCTCTTTGGATATTGATACTTTGAAAATTAACATTTTAACAACTCTTTTTTTAAGAAACAGTGTGCTATGAAATTGTGTATGACTTAGTGTTTGCAAAAATACCTAATTTATTAAAAGGTTGACAAAAGATCCAACTTGGAGCCCTAAAAATGCATGATATACAGAGCCTGAAGTAGTGCTCAAGTTAGTTTCATTTCCACCACTTTGTCCACCATTGACTCCACTTAGCAAGACAAATTGAAATATTTGCACACAAGTCATCAAAATTGGATTATCCTCTATATGAAACTTTTGCAATCTCGAAGATAGTTCAACGGCCACAATCAGGCTACAAAGTTGACCAAGTTATTTCTTGGCCAAAATACCCCCTCAATTATCATATTCATACACCTTTCCAAAGGGTAATTGGTCATTTTATACCACTTAATCTAAACCTAACTTTCAGGACTCAAAAGTCAAAAAAGCTAAGCTGAGTTGCAAGGAACTCCAATTGAATTCTTTGCATTTAGGCAACTTTTAGACCCCAAAATACTGCTTCTTTTATAAGTTTATAACCAAAACTATGAGCACCAATTTACCTTTATTAGCTTCTCTCTCCATGTCAAATATGAAGGCACCCCAAAAACCTTTTACAAGACTTTCATTCACAGTCTCATTGTTCTTCTTCGTTGTATGCCTCTACATTTGGTTCTCCATCAATGAAGTCCAATTTGCAGCTCTGCGAAAGCTTGGGCAATCCGCAGTGTCAAATTTCCCCTATCAAACCGCAAACACAACACATCTTGAAGTCTCTACACCACCACCCGCTGATCTTAGAGTACTCATAGGTATCCTCACATTGCCTGACCAATACCACCGGCGCCATTTTCTTCGAATGGTCTATGGTACACAATCTACTTTGGGTGCACAAGTTGATATAAAATTTGTATTTTGCAATCTCACCAAGGAGGATCAGACAGTACTTGTAGCACTAGAGATCATGCGGTACAACGACATAATTATACTCAACTGTAAAGAAAACATGAACAAAGGTAAGACGTACACGTACTTTTCGAGCTTGCCAGAGATATTTAACGATACGGATGATCCAAATGCGCCGTACCCTCCATATCATTACGTAATGAAAGGTGATGATGATGCCTACTTTCGGTTGGACAAATTAGTAGAATCCCTAAAGCCATTGCCTAGAGATGATTTGTATTATGGATATGTCATTCCATGTCCAAGTATGGATCCTTTTGTACACTATATGTCTGGAATGGGGTATTTGATATCATGGGATCTTGTCGAGTGGGTTCGAGAGTCCGATATCCCAAAAAACAACACCGAAGGCCCTGAGGACAAGGTTTTTGGAGAGTGGATTCGCAATGGCCATCGTGGGAAAAACAGGTTCAATGCTAAGTGGTCAATGTACAATTACCCGGAGCCGCCAACAAGGTGCACCCATGAGCTATGGCCTGATACAATTGCTGTTCATCTGCTAAAGAATCAGGTGAAATGGATCAAGACTTTGCAGTACTTCAATGCTACTGCCAATCTTAAGCCTTCTAAGTTGTACCACATTCCTTAGGTGATTATCATAACACTAATCCATCATTTTTTGTTCATTCTTTTTGTATTGAGTTTCTAATTATAATAACAAGAACATTTATTTCTATATTTGCAATGTTGGAATGTTAATTACATTATGATTTATGTATTGGATGTTGGTTTTGCTGCAATTTAAATAGGTTAAAGTCTGAATTTCAGTACAATTGCTTTGTTTTTTTTTTAATGGAAAGGGTGCTCTAATTAAATAGCATGCTCTTCGGCTCTATCTGGCTTTCTTACACCATTTGAATGACAATTGATATTTGGCCCTTACTTTCCTCTCACTCCCCCCTGCGGTTACATGAGCTGTTAATTTTAGGAAAATGACTTACAAATCCTATTTTATATATTTTAACAATTGAAAATATTTATTATTATTATTTAAAGATTCTTAAAAGCTACATACCCAACTCATGGTCCTAAAAAAAATAATTAAAAATACATTTTTACCCTTTAACTTAATTGATTAATTTTCAAAATTTATTCAGCCTCTTAAAATCAATCATAAGTTTACTTTCATATTTAAAAAAAAAATTCTTCCAAATTACTCAGTACGAATAGATCAGTTTTGTTTTAGGGACATGAAACAACTTAGAAAAAAATTATCAAATTGCATATTTCGCTTACTTCATTGTAACTAGAATTTGAATATAAATAACAACACACATCAATGTGCCTAGGAATATTTGTATATTTATCTTTTTACATATTTTTTAGCGATGGTTTAAGTTTGTGGCATTTTAATAATCATGACTTACAAAAAATAGGCATTTTAAAGCATTTTCAATTGTTAGATTCTTATATGATCTACAATTATATAAATTGGGTTTTATGAATACATTTTTTTAAATTTATGTGAAACTTCAGTGGCAACCAATGATTGACTATATGTCCTTGTAAATTCTTATGAAAAGTAAAATATACTATTTGAATAACATGCATATTCTACTTAAATGTTATTAATAAAACTAAACTTCAGTCACGAATTTTTCACTTTCAAATTTGTGTACAAACATCAAATATACAGTAACTATCGTCATAAGTTCTATAATAAATAACATATTCGACTGTTTGGCTCAGTGTCACTAACTTTACTTTCTAGATTTAGTTTTTAAAAATTGATTAGTATACTCAATCATTTTTTGTTAATCCTAAAACAAAATTACTTGTTCATTTAGGCTTTTGATGTAGAGTTGTTGGAGTATAATGCATTTTTTAATAGTTGCAATCACTTATATTTTTTATAATTTATTTATTAATGCTCCTAAACGAGAAAATTCAATCACTAAATGATTTCTATTTATTTAAAAAATGTAAGTTAGTGTTACGTCTTTTAAATTAGTGCAATAAAGTCAAAACATCTCAAAATGACGATGCAATAAAAATTACTGCAATCAAATCAAATAATCGAGTATATGTAGCAACTCCCTTTTGCAATACAAATCCAACTTTGCTTAGGTATCAAGATTTTCGAAAATAGTGATGTCTCACGACATATGAATGTTGCAGCGTATTCGAGAAATACATCAACCGCGTAGATAGTGCCATATCACTTAGGTGCAAAATCCCCGATTCCCAACTATTTTCGATACAAAGCACGTGAGTTAGCGTCAACCCTAAAATCTCTCGTCCACCACTCCACGACAACTAAGCGAAAGCCCGTTGAGGATATTTTGGTCATTCCAGCATTCCACCTCATGTGGCGCTCTTGTAATGTTCGCGAGTTTTAGACGAATTTTAAGATCTTTTTCCTCTGACCTCCTCCACCTCTCTCTCTCTCTCTCTCTCTCTCCCTGCTTCATCGTCTTTCTTCATCGCACAGCAGTAGCAGAGGCGGCAGTGCAGTCGAGACGACCACCGTTCGATCAAGCGGAGGAGGTAAACGGTCTGAGTTCACTGACGGTCGAAGATCCTTTCTCTGTTTCGAATCTCGGTAAGCGCATTTGGTTCGATCGAATCGAACTGTTCATCTCTTCTTCTTGCATTTGATTTGCTGTGAAGTACAAAGAAAAGCTTGATTATTATTTGTAATGTTAGAAGGTTGTATAGAAAAGCTTGCTTTCTTGATTGTATTGTTACTCATTTTGTTTTCTTGGTTTTTTTTATTGATTTATTATTTTGATGGATTAAAGAAAGCTTTGTAGTTTGTATTGTCTAGAAGGGTAAATAGATAAGAAAATCCCTCTCGTATTATATACTGTTAAATTGATTGATTGACTTGAGTAGTTAGTTAAGCTGCCTATAAGGCTGATTCGATTCTCAAATTCAAAATTGACTGTGAGCATTAGTGTTGAAAGTGAATATTGAAGTTCGAGAAAAATCTGCACTATTTTCACTACAATTCTTTCGTTTGAAACTTGGTTGGTAGCTTGAATTGTGGTGAATATTTAAAAAAATTAACAAATAGAGGATAAATCTATGTAGGAATTTTCGCCTCCAATGCACTGGAGAATTAGACCATTGTTTTTCCAATGCAAAGTGGATAAGAGGGTGACTGACATATATGAAGAATGTATTGATATCGAGTTTTGGAGATTAAGTTGGTGTTATTTTTATTGTCCCATGGTATTAAAATCCCAAGGAAAATGATTGTTCTTTTTTTGCTCTCAGTGTGCAATAAAAAAGACGCAACTCTACAGGGAATGTGACAGTTATTGCTGCCCATAGCTATCACTTTCTGTCTATCAAAGTAGCGTTGGTCGAAAGCAATGATTTTCCCCCTAGTATGCTAAATTTTATCAGTTTATGGATCCACAGGTAGCTAGCTGATTACCAAATATACGTTTGAAATGGTGAGCAGTCCCCCACCCTTTGCTGACATTGGCAAAAGAGTAAAAGGTACATCTAACTTACTTCTTTTTCGTAAAAGTGTCCATGGATCTCTTAACCTAGTTTTCTAAGCTAGTTCGAAGACAGCAAACTATGTTAATGAATTTGGTTTTTGTAGATGTTTATGTGATGGTTAATTTTTATATCTGTCCCACTGAAGCTTGGGGAAATATTATCTTATGTTCACATGGCGTATACATGGTTATGGTCCAACATCAACATAACAGCATGCACTAACCCCCACTCCCACCAATAGATGTTTGAACGACCACTGTTTCTCACACGGGTTATCAGATAGTGGGGCAAGCTGCGCTCCCTGCGCTTCTAACACAAGCATTTGAGCTTAAAAAAATTAAAAGGGGGTTCAATAGTTGTATATAGATCAACTTGTATAACCATCTAATGAAAAAATTGAACACGTTCTTTCAAGAATCATTGGCATGTATGCAACATGTTGATGCAATACTGTAGTTTGATCCAAAATTCAAATATAAGTGCGGATATGTTAATTATCTGGAGCACTTACCACTATTTTCCATGCGTTTATATGAATGAATTGTTATGTTAACTAATTAAAAACACTTATAGCTGTCATCAAACTTTCTCTTTATTGTTGCTAATCATTTAGATGTGTTATCACTGTACTTCGTTTTAGTTTTCCCTTTGCAAGAAATGATAAAGAACAAAAAAATATTATATTGTCAAAAAGCCAAATGCGTTCCCTACATATTATGTCCACTCAAAATATTTGGAGGTAGGATTAAATTTTATTGAATGGTCATCTGAGTTTCTTGTACCTTGGAAGTCGCTATTTATGGTCTAACCAGATTCTGATCCTGGATTTAGTCAAATAGGTTTGTATGACGCATGTATGGAATGCGTTTAATACCTCAAAGTTTCTCTCTACCATAAATGTTGTTTGCTCAAACTAACTACAAAAATGACTAATTCATTTCCTAGAATAAGTTCTGCCAGAAGAACTCCCCTGAGCAACTACTTGTGTAAACTGCAAAGCAAACTGATGAAATGAAAAATGGGTAACCGCGTTCATCCAAGCAGACATTCTATACCACTTGGTCTAACAAGCAGAAAATATTTTCAAACAATTCGCTTTCTTATTTTTGAACTATTCGCCTATACAAGATACAAGGACGCTAAATGTAGCAGCAACCTGTTGGAAATACTCCAGCTCTATAGAAATGCATTTTGCATCCTTACGCTATAAATTGTAAGTTAAATAAATTGGTGTAATACACGCATATAAGAGAGCATATCCTCTGATATTATGCATCTGAAAAGGCAAGAGCCACACAACAAAGAAAATGTATACTGTGGATAACAAGAAGCATATTATGTGCATTTTGTCAGTTGGAGTGCTTTCTTAATGTGCAATATTCACATTCTGCGCAGAAGTCCCACCAGTTTGAAATGCTATTATCTAATTTTGAGCACTAAAACCTTAAAAAGCACGGCATGACAACAATATAATCTTCATTCAAGCACAATGGTATTGTTATATAAAACCCATGCATAACAAATAAACTACGATGTTTGTGATTTTCGAGCCAGTTTTCATGAAAATGTTTAGTGTGTGTTGTGAACCATAATGCAATTATTGGAGTAATCTAATATAAATTTTGAATAGATGCGTGGAGATTTTGGTTCATAGATAGTGTCTATAAGAAAGTGAGAGAAAAGTATTAGATAAAAAAATGGGATCAAATAAAAACCATGCTCGCCTTTCAAAAAAAGAAATATTAGCTGGGAAATTTGCTGTGAAAGCCATTGAGTAGCTTGCGACCTAGACGCTTAGAGAGTAATATATTTAAGATTGGTCTAAGTGATTTGATCCTCTTCAATTTTCTAGAGTCATCAATCTCAACCTCAGTACCTTTCAACAATCTAAAAAAGTGTGCCGTGGGTGTGGCTTCTCTCTTTTTCTTAGTTATAAAATATATGAACACATGACTATATTTTTTTTTATAAATAGTGAGGACCTACCATATTCTTATTTATTTGGTCTGTTAAATTTTGATGTTCTCAATTAAATTCATATGATATATCAAATATAACTCGGTCTATACTGCCTTTTACATTATCTGCATAAGCTATTATTTAAAAGTATGTGTGATGTTGTGTAGATCTTTTGACTAAAGACTATAACACTGATCAGAAGTTTACCTTGACAATGCTAAGCGACACTGGGATGGTATTTCTCGATACTCATACATTTGTAGTGATCTTTTAATGCCTATACATTGAAAAGGCAAATTATTGCTCAACCAGTAACTCGTGATTGCAATCTATTTTCTATAATGTTAGAGTTTTATGCTGTTTAGCAATTTGAGGTTAAAATCACATTCTTTTCACCATCATAGTTATCTTATTATGACATTTAGTAATATCCAAGAAAATAAGAAGGCTATCTGACTTACAAAATGAGTTGATAACATTGACTTGTGTAAATTATCACTACTCCCTTCTACCAACCAATGTAGCCGGTATGATATCCCACTTAGAACAAGTATAAATAACGACGTCTTGCTATGTGTTTGGTTGCATAGAATCCTATGCCATGGGAATCCATGAGGGAGCCACCTAATTTAAGCTAATTTGAGGTTCACTCACCAATCCACCATTAGATTATGTGATTATTGGTGGGAATGAAAGTCTCATAAACATGAGAATCTCATGCTTTTGGGGACCAAGGAGTGTGATTCTCATGTTTATGGGACGTCTATTCTCACTATTGAAATGTAATGGTGAATTGGTGAGTGAACCTCAAATTAGATTAGATTTAGGTGGTCCCCTCATGAATTCCTATGGCATAGGATTCATGCAACCAAAAACACCCTTAATGTGTATCTTGGAGTAACCTTTACAAAGGGGAAACATCTAGTTGGCTTCAAAGGATCTTTTTTTCTTTTCTTCAAAGAAGATTCTTGCTTGCGTCAGTTAACATCCTAATTATTAGGCGCACTAGTAACATCCTACATAACAAGCTAAGATATATTTTATTTTCAAATATTAAAACACTTTCATGCAAATTGCTCAAAGCACCGTTCTTGTAAATTGCTCAAAGCCAACCCTTACAGTGAGCATCCTTCTTAAATAATTATTCTAGATTTCAAAGTGAAAACTAGGGTTACTTTCCTATTGATAATGGGCAAAGGATCCCTTAGGAACTGCATCTGGGAAGGGGACTGAATGAATGGGAAATGGGCATTATGGTAATTGAACTTCATAGTACTCAAGTAGGAAGGTGATGCGTGACTTTGGGTCAACAAATTTGTAAGTTATGCAGTTAAATCGGAACCATATCGGTCTAGGAGCTTTACACGATTAATCGGTTTATTTTTAAGATATGCATTTTTTTCTACCCCTACTAAATACTATGCATTAACCAAGTAATGAATATTTCAATTCAGATCCACCAAGTCACTTTCTTTTATTTCAATATAAATCCACCAAATCAAAAGTTACCTAAGACAAAACAATCCATATACCAGACTTCTCGTAGTTCGCATAATATAGGGAGAGGTGAGAGAGAAACCCATCTCTCCAAAAAACAAAACCAAGCAACAACAACACATGGGAAGAGAACGCAAATTAGAAGAGAAGGAGATGGGAAAAAGAGGTGGAGGAGAGGAAGCTTCAACCACTGAACACGACAACAACCAAATCGCAGCAGGTCAGTTCTCTGAATTGCAGGTATGGGAATGCAAGAGGAAGAAGAGGAAGCAGCTCAGCTGAACAACAACAACAGAAACAGTAGAGCAGCAACAACAACAGCAGCGTTAGTCAGAGATCTGATCTCTCTCTTTGTCCTTCTTATTTTCTCTTCTCCTCTCTGTTTTCCTCTCTTCTTTTCTCTTCGTTTCTGGGTTTGTGAGGAAGCAACGATGTGACTAGGGCTGCTATGTTTTTTTCTCTTTATAACTTGATTACCGGACAACCGATTTATTGTTGAATTGCCGAATTATTCAAAACTGTTAAACCCACGCGAATAATACCCAAATTGGATCAGCCTACCTCCATTATACGATTAATCGCTGATTTTATAACACGGGTTGTAAGTTTAGCATTGACAGCTGCTATGACTTCTTACTCCTCTTCGCTCCTGTAACATTGTAGTGGATTGGATGGCTCCCTCTCCCTGTTGTGGAGGAAATCAGTTGCGCCTCATCATGCCAATTCCCTCATTAGGACAAATGTCCATGGGAGGGTGCTTACGGTAGACATTTTGGCTAAATGTGGGCAATTCATTTGCTATTCACTATTTACTGTGGGGCAAGTATATGAGCAAGAATCTATCAACATGTCTTTTTTTAAGATGTTAGCTTTCTTAATGGATGTGGGGATTTCTTGCCTCAATCTTTGTTTTGCTTAGTGGAATTCTCAATTGTATATTAGAGGACTCACGGTGAGAGGCAAGTAGTTGTTGGAGAGACTTGTGTCATAATGTTTGTAGTTTTGTGGCGAGAACTCAGTTCTAGGATTTTCAAAAGAAATGTTTGGACACTTGGTTATGTATGATGTGGCAATAGGCGTATTTTGCTGAGGATCTTGAAGAGGATGACTCCAATTATTGTATGTCCAGATAGGCCAATCTTAACACCCTGGTAAGGCTGAGTTGTATCCTTTTCTCTTCGCGAGTTCCGCACTTGCAAGAGTTCCTGTATCCCTTTCGTATATTGTTTTATCTCACAAAGAATTCCGATTCCCTTAGCCCTTCCATGTATACTATACATGGAGTGTGGTTGAAAAGAATAAAATTCATACCATCTCAGATAAAGAGTATGAACTGTGGGTTTGGCTGCCCCCACCCTTTCCAAAAGTCTGTTTCTGTTTCATGAACATTTCACAGTGGCAGAACACTCGCCATTGACAATGTTGGGAAGCGTGGCAGTATTCTCCTAAATTAGTCTATGCAACAGTTGTGAGGAAGATATCCAACACTTGTCCATTAACTGGCCATTCTCAAGAGAGATTTGAAAAGGCCTTCTTTCTCAGTCTGGAGTCTTCTCTCCACCAACAAACCCAGTTTGGAGGTTCTAAAAGATCGAAAGACTTTCATGATGCTAAATTCCTTGCTTTCCACAGCTGGGACCTAGATTTGAAGAAGAAATTTTCCATGCAACAGTTTGGAGAATGATGCAATGAAATGCAATGATTTTCAAAGCAAGTCGAGTTCACCTGATCAAGTTAAAATTGTCGCCAAAACCAAAACCAAAACCAAAACCACTCTATTAGCTTGTGGACATCTAGGGAACTATTGTAATGACACAGTATTTTCATTGTAAATTCAGTTGGTCCTCAATTACGAGGTCCTGATAGATGGTGTTTGGCCTTTTGGCATATGGCTGATACTTTGTTTATATCTCAATGAAACTGCGGGTATTTTTACTGATAAAAAAGCGTCTATACATGGAGTGTGGTTAGGAAGAATAGAATTCATAAAAGAAGACTTTGTTTTCATTGGTCGTTTGCCCAGCTAGCTGTTGGATTTTAAACACTATGATTGACTTATCTTTCTTCCACATTCTTCATTTTTAACAAAAACTTAAGCATTGTACAAAAACATGTTGTTAGTTCAATATACTAAGCTTTGTCCATTATTCCCTTTGCTCACTGTAAAATGTATTGATTGTTCTGCTAATAATTATCAGTAAATGTCTAATGTTTTGGTGGTAGGGAGTTACAGCTACTGGTGTGAAGAAGGATCAATTTTTTCTTGGTGATATAAGCACACAGTACAAGAGTGGAAATACTACAGTGGACGTAAAAGTTGATACCAGTTCTTATGTAAGGACACAATTTCTTGTGCTAAATGTGACAACTTTTTAGACTACACTTTTGCCTGCATCCATCCTGATTGAATTATTTATACTCATATAATTATTTTGGACACCTTGAATAGCTAGAATGTTTACTACATTGTATTGTTATTTATTTGATCGCATGGCGTCATCAAGTGACCGGACCTATTTGCAGGTCTCAACCAAAGTGACTGTGAATGAAGTCATTCCCTCAACCAAGGCAACCCTCAGCTTTAACATTCCTGATCACAAGTCTGGCAAGGTCAGTACGTTTCTTATAACTCAACTCATATTTCAGTTTCTCTATGAAATACGAGCATCTCCAGCAGTGGCATGAAAAAGAAAAAGTACAGAAAGGTTTTCATCTACAGATTGTACATTTCCATTGTACGATCTCCAAGTTTAGGACTGAATAAAGTAACACAACTAGATTTATGAAAGAGCTAACGGAAGGAACTTTACTGTAAAAATAAAAATAAAAAATAAATTCTTATGGGGTGTCAGTCATTTGTCACCCCCATTCTTTATGGATTGAGGACTGAAAAATAAATTTAAAAGGAAAATTCTTCTGGCACCCTTTTCCTGGGCGGGGGGCTTAATGTGGACTGGAGATAATGATGTAAACCACAACAAACTACATGGTAATTTTCAATGGCCCATACGTTGGCAGTTTTGTGCTGGTAAGACACTCTGGGATGAAAATGTTTTCTTTCCCCCATGCACTACATCATTGGAGATGCTCTAAGATGACATGGCTGCTTAATATGGTGTTTAGTATGGCTGACTTCACTATTTTAGAGTAAGTAGGTACGAACCAAAATTTAAACCCAAGGTGCAGCTCCAATTTTTAAGCCTACTGTTGCTGATAAAAATAATTAATGGGAGACAATAGATCATCGAAGTTACCCGTTTTAAGAAAAAATGTTTACTGGCTAACAAAGTGCTCGAAATCGAATCAAATTTTTTTCTTTTAATAAGCAAAACAACAACCTAAGCTATAGGTTTATATTAAAATAGAAGCCCGACTTTGTAATGGAGTAAATCACAAGATCAACAAGAACATCGAGTTACATGCCTAGAACATCGAGTTACATGCCTTATTAAGCTGCAAGTAAACTAGCTCAAGAGAAAATACAATCTATGGAAAGGAATATCTTTTATGATATGCCAATATATTGTCAACCACAACTTGTCTTAATCTTTCTGTTTAGCTGCCTTAAAAACCTTCAATTTCTCTCGTACCAGATTACCCAAAGAGTTGCAACTAGCATCCTCTGCCATAACCAATAACCAGCTCTCTCTAGAAGTGAATATTGTTGAATTTCATGTACTAATCCAGTTAGAAACTTAGAACAACAATCGTCAGTTGGAATTGGATTTCTGTTGTCTTTCACCGTAACCATCCACAAAGGATTTAATATGGGCATTCGTAGAAAAGGTGATTAATAATTTCTTCCCATCCTTTGCAAAAGCTACATCTATTGATGATGATTACTCAATTGCACAAGTTAATCACGAGTCACGACCAAGATTCAGCCATGCCCAATCAACCACACTATGAATTATTTTTTATTTTATTTATTTATATTTTTCGTCTTAACCTCTGTCGGGGAGGGGGAGATAGTGTTTCCCAGTCCTTTATTACTCATGCCAAGATTCAAACATCAGTTTATCTTAGTAGTTAGTACTTGCGTCATTCAAAGGTAGCATCATTAAATTTCTGCACCTCTTGACTGGCCATTGGAGTATGGGAATAAATTACGACGTTGTGTGGCAAGATTGAATTGTGAACATACTAGTCTTTCCCTCCCAAATCCATTTGTCAAGTTTGGCTTGTAGGAACTTCAGCTCCAACAGTTGTTACCAAATTAGGCTGCTCATTTCTCATTCGTTATTGGTCATTCGAGACAAAAAACTAAGCTACCATTGACAATATACTATAATTCACCCTTTAATCTTTTGTTGATCAACCCTGACCAATGACCAATACATGTGAGAAATATGATTATTCATTATCAATCACCTAATCGACCACTGATATGGTGCCAAAATTTACTTTGTATACCAGCCATGCAGTTTCAAACATAACTATCAGCAATTACGAATCACCAATATAAGCTCGCCGTCTCTACTAAATTGTAAAAATTTGGTTAGAAGCGATTACTATTTAAATTGGAATGTTATTGTGGATACAAATTTCCACCAGATCACGTGTTGATCACGCGGAACAATCTGCATAAGATAAAGATTAATTCTTGACATCGGTGTGGTGTCTGCCACGGGGACTCCGATGCCAAAGTTAGAACAATGTCTTTGAAGAGAATTGTGAATTAAGAAAAAAGTTACCTCTAGATGGCTTTGTGTTTGGTTATTTATAGAGGTAGAACGAATAAATTGTTGGTTGATGAGGGAGACACGTGGCAGATGAGTAAGACAGTGAGTCATCTGCTTGCATGCGGTTGTAACTTCTCTTAGGTAGTAACTTCTCTTGAGTAGTTGAAACTTCCGTAGATGGTTGTAACTTTCTGTTGGTGGTTGTAACTTCTTGTTTGTACTCAGCTGAGCATGATGGTTTGTGCCAAATACCACTCTACTGCTGAGAAAAGAGTGTTTTGCTAAGTTGTATTGGGCCAGACTTGGGCTTTCTATACATGTAACTTTCGTGGGTAATTTTCAAGCTTCTTGGGAACGACCAAATATTTGGATTTTCTTATTCTGTTGGGCTAAGAATTATTTTTGGCTCCCACAAATGCCCATCTCTTTTGCTTTTGAGCTAACCGTTTTTTCTTTTCATTTTTACTTAAAAGCAAAGGAGATATATTTTCACTGAGGAGCGCCGCAAAAAATAGAAGTAGAATGCCCGTGATCTTGTTGACTAATCTGTCTTTATTGATACACGTAGATGATCTGCATGTAGAGGCTTCTGCTATTGTTGAAATGTAGTCTGTTGAAGACAATGATTGCATGTAGAAGCTTCTGCTGCAGATAAGTTGATCTACTAGATGAGTCATACATAGTAATTTCAGAGGCTCTTGGACTTTGTCCAAGTAGAGGATCATCCTTAGGTGAATAAAACAAGTCCTGTTCTAGCATCCTTGTGATTTAATGACCATCCACATATGAATGCCACATCTTTTTGCTGATCCTGTATTAGCATGAGTTGAGGAGTCATCATTTGTTGAAGGACGCGGCACTGATCTGCTGGCGGACTTTATTTCCCCGGTTGAAGAGGGAATGAATTCTGCTATGAAATCTGACAAGGCTTGAGCCTTTATAGTTGTCATCGGTCGGTAGATCAAGTCGTATTGGCTCAACTTTATAGCCCATTTCATGAGATTTTGACAAGCATCCAAGAGGAAATTGTGCCCCCACTCTTCGCTTATGAGAACTGAGCTAATTGCTACATTTGAACTGAGCCCATGTCTGTTGATTTACTCAAGAATCAATCCAAAACTGATGTTCTACTAGTGAGACTTTGAATTTTTTTTGGAGTTGATGGTGACTTCATGTCAAGTAGTTGTCTTTTTTGCTTTTATGATCCCTAAACTTTATGTATGTTGGTTGGTCTGCTGAGAAATATTTTCATTAAGGATGCAAAAGCTTGATTGATCTCTTTTATGAGTTTCCAATATGCTAAGTCAAGACTTAAGCATAACTTGAGGGTTTAGAAATTAATCATAGATTAAAATCTTTTTATCTTGAAAATTGCATGAAAACATTGTGATTTGCTGACCACTTGATAAAACTTAAATGGATTTAAGTAGTCCTGAGTAAGATGTTTTAATGCTCGGTGATAGATTAAATGAATTACCCACTCACGGAGAGTGTCATCATCTACTGAGGTGTGATCTTCTATACATTGAATTACTCACTGAGAATCATCTTTTATCGAGGTATTTTGCTTGTGTGATCTGCTGACCACTTGACTATAATTCAACGAATTTAAGTAGTCCCGATAAGATGGTTTTATGCATTGAATTACCCACTCACGGAAAGTGTCATCTTCTACTTAGATGTGATTCTCTACTGAGACATTTTGTTTGTGGTTTGTTGACCACTTGATTAAACTTAGTAGTCCTGATAAGATGTTTCTATGCATTGAATTACTAACTCACGGAGAATCATCATTTACCGAGGTATTTTGCTTGTGTGATCTGCTGACCCCTTGACTATAATTAAACGGATTTAAGCAGTCCCGATAAGATGATTCTATGCATTGAATTACCCACTCACGGAGAGTGTCATCCTCTACTTAGATGTGATTCTCTACTGAAGCATTTTGTTTGTGTGGTGTGCTGACCATTTAACTAAACTTAAATGAATTTAAGTAGTCCTGAGTAAGATGTTTTTATGCATTGAATTACCCACTCACTGAGAGTGTCATCCTCTACTGAGGCATTTTGCTTATGTGATCTGCTGACCACTTGACTAAATTTAAACGGATTTAAGTAGTCTTGAGTAAGATGCTTTTATACATTGAATTACCTACGCATGGAGTGTCATTTTCTACTGAGGAGTACGTAAATATTTGTATTTCGGAATGTCTTCTGCTGAAGGACATTTAGAGCGAATTCTCGTATTTTCCTATTTCAACTGAAGATGATATTTCTCTGTTGAGAAGCAAAATAATGTACCCTTTGTTGAGGTATATATAAATATTTGTTCGGATTTTTTCTTTGCAAGATCTCCTATCATTGGTGGCGGTCTCTTTAACCAAGGTTCTTCTCATGGAGACTTTGATTGACCGGAATGGAAGTATGTTCTACCGGATGAGGAGTCTCTTGTTGAAGAGATAAAATACAATAAACAAATAAAATACAATCAAATTTTTCTTGCATATACATTACATTTTTTATAAGTTAAAAATGAAAAAAAGCTAGGACACCTCAACTTCAATCCTCTTCATGAAATGGTCGATTGCCACAATCATCAGATTCTTTTGCGCTGGAGAGTTAGATTGATCAGAATGGTGAACTTTGTGTATGTTCTAGTAACTGAGGAGTCTCTTGTTGGGGAGTGTGTTCTACGCTTGTCACCCTTGTTATTTTTATCCTCCTTCTGATCTGCATTCATTAGTGCAGGTTGACTATCTTTCTCAGGTACATTTGGTGCCTTAGCACTATTTTTTTTGTCATCACAATGTATAGCGTTTTGCCATGACGAAGATTTCAGCTAGAGTTTTGCCCGGTTTCATGGACAATTCGCCATACAATCGGTGATCTGCGAGCATACATTTCTTGAAAGCTGAGGATGCAATTGGTCATCACACCCATTTATGCCGTCATTTTTTTTTTGGAAGGCGAGCAGGGTTTTTATAGGATCCCAAAATCCATTAAAGACCAGAACTAGTCAACACACCATAAATTGATAAAGATGCCGCAAGTTGGGTTCGAATCCATGACCAAGTGGTACCATCCGTCAAGCTCCAACCGTTGTGCTTTCATGCCATTTATGCCGTCATTAATGCAAATTGGCGACCTGACTTGCAAAATTTTCTTGTTTTATTTCCATTGGGCTTGGTTGTTGAGCAAAAATTGCAATTGGTGATCAACCGGTGGTGGTAGACCTACTTCCAGTAGTTGTCCGGCCGAAAGCGGCTGAACCCATGGTGATGATGGCGGTCTGGTTCGGTCAGATGACTGTTCAATGTTATTTTTGCTAGTTTGGTTTCAAGTTCTCATCATTGTGTTGAAAAAGAACTCTGAAAAAATGTATGTGAAGGAAAATTCAAATTGAATGAACAATTTTTTTTTTTTTTTTTAATTTATGAATGGAAGAGAGCATGCAATGAATTTGATTCAAGCTCTCATTGAAAGCACCAATTTGTGGATGCAAATTTCCATCGGATCATGTGCTGATCATGCGGAGCAATCTGCATAAGATGAAGATTAATTATTGACACTGGTTTGGTGCATGCCACGAGGACTTCGATACCAAAGTTAGAGCAATGCCTTTAGAAAGTTATTTATTTATCTGTATTTGAAGAAATAATTGTGAATCAAGAAAAAAGTTACCTTTGGATGGCTTTGTGTTTGACTATTTATAGAGGCAGAACGAGTAAACTGTTGGCAGATGAGTGAGATACGTGGCAAATGAGTGAGACACGTGGCAGATGAGCAAGTCATCTGCTTGCAGAGGGTTCTAACTTCTCTTAAGTAGTTGTAACTTCTCTCAAGTAGTTGTAACTTTCGTAGATGGTTGTAACCTCCTATTGGCAGTTATAACTTCTTGTTTGAAGACACCTGTCCTGGAAGCTTGCGTGCTTAGCTGAGCATGGTGGTTTGTGTCGAATACTACTCCTTTGTTGAGAAAAGAGTGTTCTGTTGAGTTGTATTGGGCCCAGACTTGGGCTTTCTATACAATGTAATTTTAGTGGGTAATTTTTGAGCTTCCGGGACGACCCAAATCTTGGGGCTTCTTTATCCTGTTGGGCTAAGGATTATTTTTTGCTCCCAGAGTTATTATTGATGGCAATATGGCATCGCACAAGGCAATAAGGGAGATTATGTTTTCGTAACTCTAGTTGGCAAAAACCTGGTAAAAGGTTATACCCAAGGAAGCATAGACTCTTTGAAAAACTTGTCGTATCTGTGTATCAGACATCGATACTCGCTTGACACGCGTCAGACATTTGGTCAACGTGTTGGATACCTCTCCGATACGCTCATAATTTGATCAGGACACAATCAAGAATCGACAACCGACTTCGTTTTATTTTTTACTTATAGACGTGTGCAAATAATCACTTAATTTAATGGTTGTTGATCTATTTTGAAGTGAATAACTCTTTCAATTGAGATTTAAGATAAATAGAGCAAGAAGCCACTAAAACAAGGGATGGTATATACTTCTTAATCTGTGCTTCTTATTCTTCTTCTCTCATTTGCTTATTCTCTTATCCCCTTTCCTTCTTCTCTACTATATATATATTATTTTTTTTTTCTTCTTCTGTTACGACTGAGTGTCATTTTTTTCACCGACTTTACACATTTTCTTCTTATCTACGTTTTTTCTTCTTTGTGTTTTTTCTATTTGCGACAAAGATGAAGTCACTCTAGGAAGATACTTTATTAAATTATTATTTATGTTTATATGACAAAAAAATACTATGACGTGTCGGCGTGTCCCCGAATCCTAGTTTTTTAGAAATTGTCAAGTTGGCGTGTTGTGTCGATATCCATGCATCCTAGGTTATACCTCTAAAAAAACTATGCCCTGGAAACTGACTTTAGTCTTGCTCTACGGGAGTTAATTTTATTAGTATTGGTCGGTTTTTTCTTCAGACCGACTTAAGTAGCTGGTCTGTTTTGCCTCTTATTTCCAAAATTTACATTGGGATTCATGCAATTTAGAAATGTTATTTATTTAATTTAGGGTTTAGATAAAATATGTTAGAAATTCTTGATTTCGCATGAAATAAACTTTCTTTTGTAATGGATTTTTTTGATTGTATGCCTTGAGCTTTTCTTTCTTATTTAAAGAACTATTAGCAGAATAGATTCAACATATTTGAAGTTCTGATTATTTGTGTTTTTGTTCTCCCTCAGTTGGATGTGCATTACCTACATCCTCATGCAGCCATCACCTCCAGCATTGGCTTGACTCCTACCCCTTTTGTAGAGCTTTCTGCAACAAGTGGCAGCAAAGACCTCTGTCTTGGTGGTGAAGTTGGGTTTGATACATCTACTTCTTCGTTGACCAAGTACAATGCTGGGATTGGGTTAAATAAACCCGATTTCTCTGCTTCTGTCATGCTGTAGGTGGCATTTTGACTTTTTTGTTAGATTTTTCATGCGGGTGTTTGTGTTCATAGTTATCAGTTTTGTGTAATTTGCTTTTTGATTTTCTAAAGTTAATTTTGATGCTACTTTTTATATAGGGTGAACAAAGGAGAGGCCTTGAAGGCGTCTTACATTCACACAGTAGATCCTATAAATGGAGCTACAGTCGCTGCTGAATTGATGCACAAGTTTACAACTTATGAAAATAGTTTCACTGTTGGAAGCTCGTATGCCCTTGATCCTCTTACATTGGTCAAAGCACGATTCTCTGACAATGGAAGGGTTGGATTCCTCTACCAACGAGAATGGAGGCCCAAGTCACTGATCACTTTCTCAGCAGAGTACGATTCAAAGGCCGTCAATGCACCTCCTAGGGTTGGTCTTACACTCGCTCTTAAGCCATGAAAAGGCATCCATCGTTATTTCATGCACAATGACATTCCTTTTCATCTTCCAAAACATAGTATTCTTTAAACCCGAGATGGGTAATACCCGAGTTATTTCGAGAAGTTAGGGTTAAGTGGGAGTGTTGTTGAACCCAATTTTGTAGGAAATTCATTTGGAGGAATCCCCACCTCATAGTCATACTGTATTCTAGCTGGATCTCTCATCTCACTGTTATTTCTGGTGTGAAGTTTTGAAACCACACAAGTGTTCTTTGCCAATTTCTGTGTTAATGAAGAGTTACGATTGCCTCATGTTTTCAATTGTGCTGTGTTTATTTGTTTTCCCTGTACTTTTCAATTCCCTTCAGTTATGTTTACCATCAGAAATTCCATGTATGAATTTAGTGTAATCTGTGGGTATTATTTACTGATTTGGTTAATTGTTTATTGTTCAGAACTCTGCAATAGTGCAGTGGTTTAATTGTTTGACTGCAACACTACGGCTGATTACATTATTAGCTCGCGAGTTGGGCCAGGGAAACTGCCATGGAAGGCGCATGTACACAATTTACATTTTCGGTGATACATAAACTCGTAAAATTTCTGTGAATAACTAGGTCTAGTTTATGTATAGGTGGTATATGAATTGTTTTGCTCATTCCATTTATCTAGTTTGGGTTGTCATTGGATGATTTTGAAATGCCTCGTGGCTCCAATCAGACTAATTGATTAATCCCCAAAACCATCCTGACATCTTAATTAACTACAACATAAACCCCCACCATTTTCAAACTTGAATAAATACACTAGGGATTTTTATTATTAATTTTTTTTTTTCATTTATGATAAGAGTTCAACTAACAACTGTTTTGTATTGAGACCGTTCTTGTTATTCGAAGACTAATTGTAAAATATAAGAGAAAGGGAAATTAAGAAGATGTGGTTGAAGGATTTGAATCATAGTGCAGGACTCTTGATGTGTTGCTATAATTGTGGTCGATGCCAAGCTCACGTTCTGTAAATAAAAAAATAATAAAAAAAGCTCCTTTTTAAGTCACTGAAAAGGTGTTTCAGTGTTGTAGGAGTAAAATTATTTAAAAAGAAATGGAGTTACCTTTTGATAATTTTATATCTTAGGTCCGTAAGCAGGTTGTTGACAACTTCACATTTTTTTTACATTTATTTAGTTTTAACAAACTAAAAAAACATTATTTGTTAATTCATTTGAGAATACTAGAAATTATGTGTTAAAGTTTCAGTTTTTTTCGGCATTGTTTCTCAAAATACGTGTTTAGGTTTGTACCATTAAATATCTTAATAAACAGTCGTTGTAGGTGTTGATTAGGTCTAGGCATGTGAATCCGATCCGAAGCCCGCTAAACGGTTTCGGGATGAGCTCTTAGGGATTTCAAAACATTTCAGACCATCCCGCCATGCCCATAATAAAAAAAGGCTGGTTTGGGCTCATCCCTGGTGATGCAGTTTTTTTCGCTCCCTGTTAGACCTAGTCCCACTGACATGCTGACCTGTACAAGTAAAACGGTCAATGTAACGTTCCATCAATCTTGACACAGTTTTATGGAACCGTTTCACGGGCACGTGAGCCATGAACCATCGTTGTGGTGGCCGATGACACTCCGATGCTAAAGTCAAAAGGATTTGAGGAAAACGTAATATTGTAAATAGGGGATTTATATCATACCTAACTTACCAACTTCATGTCTTATTTATAGTGCAAGGAGTCTTGGTTATACAAGCCATCGAGTTTAGGAAGAAGATCTTCGTAGAGATCTTTATCTAATTAAGAGTTGTGTTGTAGGAGAGAAGTTTCATGTTAGCTTTGTACTCCTAGATATGCGGGAGATAGTTTCCAAGACGAGAACAATCCGTATAATGAAAATTTCTTGTATGGAATGTACTATGGTGTTGGAAGTAGATAGTTGATGTAGTTGCCCGTCATAAGCTGATCCTCAAGATACTTGCCTTAGTAGGACTTACGAGTATTGAGGATAATTGTGAGACGTGTGGGTCTAGCATGTTGTAAGAGTTCGGGTCCGTTTGGTAGACTGAATTGGGCGGACTTAGAATCGCTTCGGTCGGATCAGTGTTGGGTTAATGTTGGGGCTCGTAGTTCCTCGAGATCATTTGACACTTGTACGGCTCAAGGGTGCGACAAATTTTTCCTTGCCATAATGGTTCAAGTTCCTATTATTATCAATGATACAAGTTGGATCCTAGATGTATAAATATAAGAAGGTTGTCCCCCTTCCACATCGAACCAAATGAAATGGTCGATGCTCCCGCCTATTACAAAAATGAATTAACCAAAATTTCCTGATGTAGAGGCAATCAAGAAAGCTGCATAAGTGAATATATACCCTACAGAAAAGTGGGCTAATCCAACCAATCTTGCTTGCACAATGGACAAAGCCACTAGTTTATCTCTCCATCGAATCAAATTGGCCAAAGGTGTGCGTTCATGAGCCCATGCTAAAGTTTCAATTAATTCTTGCCAATATCCACGCCAGGAAATTAAGAACATAAATCCAGTAGCCCAAACAAGATGTCCAAATAAAAACATCCACGCCCATACCGATAAACTATTCAAACCAAAGGGGTTATATCCATTAATAAGTTGTGAAGAGTTTAACCATAAGTAATCTTTTAACCATCCCATCAAATAGGTCGAGGATTCCTTAAACTGTGAAACATTACCTTGCCACAATGTGATGTGCTTCCAATGTCAATAAAAAGCAACCCATCCAATGATATTTAACATCCAAAAAACTGCCAAATAAAATGCGTCCCAAGCCGAAATATCACAAGTACCACCTCGTCCCGGACCGTCACAAGGAAAACTATAACCAAAATCCTTTTTATCTGTCATTAACTTGGAAACATGTGCGTCTAAAACACCCTTTACTAAGATCAATGTAGTTTGTATGTAAACCTAGAGCAATAGCATAATGAACCAAAAAGTTTCCAAGGCCAATTGTTAAGAATAGATAATTACTATTCTCATTAATAGCATTTAACCAGCCAGGCAACCATATGTTTCGACCTGCATTAAATGCCGGGCCATTCGTTGAAAATAATAGTACATCGAACCCGTAGGAAGTCTTACCATGAGCAGATTGTATTCATTGGGCAAATATAGGTTCGATCAAGATTTGTTTATCTGGAGTACCAAAAGCGAGCATGACGTCATTATGGACATAAAGTCCCAGGGTATGGAACCCCAGAAATAGGCTGGCCCAACTTAAATGAGAAATGATAGCTTCTTTATGGTCTAACATTCTTGCCAATACATTATCCTCATCAGCTACTCCCCCAAGTTAGTGGGTTGTTACATCAGTTCGCTAAGTCATCTCTCAAAGGGATGCGCTGCTCATGATGATTGAGTCTGAATCGTTGTTTGAGTCGCGCGTTGCATTAATTGAACGTGGGTTGGTTCAACGAAAAAATGAAATATTTTTTCCAATCAGGATACCGAAATGAACTCAAAAATCGAAATCACAATCCTTGTTCATAATAAGGTTTGGTCGAGGGTTAAATGTAATCTATCTTACAATTCACATAGGTGTTTTAAAGAGGAATATGATTGAAAATTGGGAAGATGTTGATGGTTGAGATTAATTTTCCTCTACAATGACATGTTTGTAAATATAAAACATGTAGAATGACAAAGAAAATGAAAAAATTGTGAAAAAAGTATTGTTTTTTTAAATGAAAATTATAATAATAATTATTTACGTAGTTGTCAGATTTTGATAAACTTGGTATCATTGAAATAATATTTTGAAGAAATTTTCAACAAAATAATGATCAATACAAACACTTAAAATTTCAAAATATGTATTTTTATTTTTAAAACATGCATGTATTTTAAAGATTTTCATGGCTAATTATAATATTTTTCAAATAGACGAACATTTTATTGAACACTCAAACAATGACTCCAAACATTCAATCGATTATAATTTTAGCCGAGTTTGACTTTAAAAAAGTTAGTATTCCAAAATATGATATTTTTATGGAATTGATTGAGGGCAATGGTGAAGATGATGATGTGGGTATCAAGTGTATGATAATTAACAATAAAAATAAATAAACATATGTGGGGTGCCAACGACATGAGTAATATGCTAGTCTATATTATAATTCAGGATTGTGTTTTGCTATTCATGACTGACTGAGACAAACTTGAGGATTGAAGATAAAAGATGGCTAGGATTGAAAGTTGTGAAATAAGTTGAGGGTTAAGATTCAAATCTTATGATAAAATGTTTGTAAATATAAAGCATTTAGAAGGACAAAAAAATGAAAAAATTGTAAAAAAAGTTGGTGAAATGTATTTGTGGCGGAGTGATAAAATATTTCTTTCAAAATAAAAAATATTATAACTATTTACATAGTTATCAGATTTTGGTAAACTTGATATCGTTGAAATGCAATTTTGAATATCTTTCTAACAAAACTAGTAATCAATATAAACACTTAAAATTTCAAAATATTTATTTTATTATTAAAAGATGTAAATATTTTTATATTTCTGTGCCTTAAGTATTTTTAATATTTTCAAATAAACGAATATAAATTTTAATGAACATTCTAACCAAAACCTTGAACATTTAATCAATTTTAATTTCAATCAAGTTTTATTTAAAAAAATTAGTTTACATTCTAAAATATGATATTTTTATGAAACTGATTGAGGGAAATGGTAAGGATGGTAGTGAGGATATCCAATGCAAAATTATTAATGGCAAAAAAAGATTTATATGGAGTACCAATGACACCGGTAATATACTAATAATACATAATACTGTAACGCGAATTGAATTGATCGGTGTTCACAAAATATGTTACACCATCGAACTACCTATTTTGCCCTCCACTTTCATGGTTATTTACTTACATACCTATTTCTAATCCACTGATCACTGTTTTATTGTTGTGTCACTCAATTCACTCTAGAAAGTTGTTTGGTTAGATTTAAAAGTTGCAATAAATTGTACGGGGCACACAAATTGCTTTTTGACGCCTATAGCACATACATTCTAATTATATTATTCTTCTTCATTCCAAACTCTATGTCAAAAGATCACAAATGTGTCAAACTGCCATCTTTGCCTTTGTATACTTCTATAATTACATATATGTCCGATAATTTATACTCCATCAATTGACCAGGCTAGGGTTTGGATTGGGCTCGAAGCAGACATAGATCGAATCAATCAAGTTATCCTATAAATTCTACCCGAGGACTCTTAATATAATTTATTTAAGGGCTGTTCTATCTGTCCAGGGAGTGGGCGAGGAAAACAGCGAGGGAGAGAGATTTCCCTTGGGATGTGTGCCATCATTTTTCATATACGCATCCCGGAGGAAATGGACGGCTCCCTCCCTCCCTCGCTGTTTTCCTCGCCCACTTCCTCGACATTTAGAATTTTCGTTTATTTAAATTCCCCTAATGTATTTATACACTAGAGCTATAAAGAGAGATTCTAAATGTCGAGGGAAAGGGCGAGGAATTCAGCGAGGGAAATGAGCTGGCGAGGTGAGAGCCGTTCATTTCCCTTGAGATCCGTGCGTTGACTTTTTTCACACGGATCTCGAGGGGAATGAACGGCTCTCACCTCGCCAGCTCATTTCCCTCGCTGAATTCCTCGCCCTTTCCCTCGACATTTAGAATTTCTCAGCTATAAATAAGGGACTCTGATATTTTAGTTATGTTTGACAAAAACAGGCGCGGGAGACTCTGTGTGAAGAAAAGCCACAACCCTAGTCTCTCCATCTGCAGCAGCAGCCATGGTGAGTCCCTAGATCATCCTTTCTCGCTTCGTTTCTCTTTTCAGTACATGAACTATCTCTTTACATCTCACTAACCAACACACATATTTCGACGATTTTCTCTTGCAATCCCTTTTAGGGTTTATGTAACTTTAAATCTTTAGTCGATTTTTTTTCTGCTCGCTTTGTTAGAGTGGTTAGGGTTTCTTTGAGTGATGTTTTGAATGTTTGAATAAACTCTAACGTGTCCCTGATTCTACTAATTATGTGTACTAAGGATTATCAGTGTAATTTGCGATTATGTTTGTAGAATTTTTTGAGGAGTGAAAAAGTTAGGAAGTGTCTGGCTCTGCAATTGAGTAAATGTGAGTTGGGGATGGACAGATTGTACGAATGTATTTACTTGGCTATGCAATAGTAACTGTTAGACGCATCGATGACATGGCATTTTGAATGGATTGGGTATCGTGTAATTTTGGTCATTGGTCCAAGATAGAATACCTTATGGATTCTAGCTGAACATTTTGAATGGATTGGGTATCATGTAAGGATGACCTTGGTTTGGAACTTGGGGTTATAGTGTGGGGTGTAGATTTAGAGTGGTAGATTTTACACTCTCGTATCTGATGTGTGCACATGAGGATGTTGTGTTTCTGGAAGTATATTATTTTTGTTAGGAGTGATGTGCTGGAGGAGGCCACAAATGTGGATCCTAGCTAGTATTTGGGTGTGCGTAAGGCACTTTTCCAGTTTCCCTGGGACTTGTCTAGGTGTTTCCTTGGCAATTTCTTGAAGTTACTTCTGAATTCGTTTATGGTCTTTCATGAGGTAATCAGCTAGGCAAGAAGGGAGAGGATTTGTTATTAGGAGAACAATGTCAACTCTGCTTGCCTGCTAACTGTCGTGCTCTGAAATGAAATTCATTTTGGTGTAATTGTAACTTGTTGGCCAATTTTGCTAGCAAGGTGGATTCAAATAAAATCGTAAATAGTGATAATTACATGTTTTGCTTCAGTACAAATCAGAATCTAAGTCTGAATCTTTGACATGATCCACTCCCTCAACGGGATAAGGATAATGAAATTTAGTTGATTCCATGTTGGAAATATTAGTCGAAGGAAACCTCCCATTTCGAAGTAAAATGGAGGAAAGAAATCCCTTTTAGATTTTTTCATTCTCGGGTGGTCCCTTGTTAGGAATCCTCAACTTCGTGCTACCTATCATCATTATGAATCTTCATCTCCCGATTCCAAAGCATCTTTTTAGCTGACAAACAACGGTTTTAGTTGTCTCCTATACTATTAAAACTTAAAAAAAAAAAAAATCTATATTGAAGGTGTGAATGTTAGTCTTCTTGATATCACTAGTTATCACAAACTGTTATTTGCAATGGTCGCAAAGGTCTCAAATTCTGCAATCTCACTTGGCCTAAAATCTTTGGATAACAAATCAATCCCAAGTGGTTGCGGATATTTGGTGAGAAAGATGGCACTGGAAGGGTCATTTTGTGGCAGTACGTTTTTTTTTTTTTTTTTTAGATAGGAACAAGGTCAGTGTTGTGTAAGTTGTGGTGTTCTTATTGGGAAAGCATCTTGTAAGATGGTGGAGTCAGTGTAGTTAAAGGGACCACCTAGGTGCGCCTCAAGGCGTTTTTACAAAATTTCACCTCAAAGTGAGGCAATGCGGTGCAGTGAAATGAGGTGTCCGCTTCACCGCCTCAGCCCAAAAACTGGTTGTAGCCAGCCCAATTGCAACCCATTTTCAGCCTATTTGTAGCCTAATTGCAGCAAAAAGAAGTTGCAACCTACTCTATAATAAAGTTTTATGTTTTTTGGGTGTAAAATTTGATCAATTTGATAAAAACAAAATAAAACGTTTTTAAGTTTTGATAAATTTGTTACACTTTTTTATATTATTTTTCAGAGAAAACATACTATGTTTTGATTCATATGTGATTAACATCAATCGTGATTTTTCATAGCTTAATTCAATATTTTTATGCTTTTGGAATACCAATAGTGATTAACTGATTATACTTGTGGATTTTACTAACAAAATTTTCTATCAAATGTTTAATATTCTCAAGTTTCTATTTTTCAAGATTATTGATTTATAATGATTTAGTGGATGTTTGCAAGTTACTAGACATTTATGTAATGCATCTTTTTACTATGTTATGCAACTTGAGGCGTTGAGGCGGACATAGCATTATGTTTTCAGGCATGTCCGCATCACCTCCTCAACGCCTTAACTACAATGGGAGGAGTTTAGTAATCCATAAATGCATGACTTTGGAGCAAGGATGCACGGAATCAGACTCAGACACGGATACGACACGGCGACTTGACAATTTTCAAAAATATAGGACTCGGCGACACGGTCAAACTTAATTTTTTAATATATTTTTATGTAACTCATAAGAACATAAAATCATAAATAAATTAATAATACTATTAAATAATCCAAACATATCAATAAAACATTCAAATTCATTCATTCAAATTTACAAATGCATCATAAAAATCAAGCTCAACTGCTCAAGTCATACTCATAAAGCATAAGCAATATAATTTCATTAACTTGATAATGTAAATAAAATGTAAAGTGATAATTTTAAAAACTCACCAACGAGGCGGCTACACCTCTTCTTCTTCATTAACTAGCGGATCAATTGTCGCATTTTCTTCATTCAACAGCCCAGCCTCTAGCTCAGGTTCATCAAGTGAAAGACTGGCAATCTCAAGCATTCCAGTAGCATCCAAATCCAACGAATCAATAGTATCTCCTGCGATATCCCACATCCTTGTCTCACCTTCTTTGTACTCTTGTTTTCTTCTTTACAAAAGACGAAGGTTGGAATACACTAAATCTTCAACTTGTTGTGGGGTCAATTTGTTCATTTTTAATGAGTGGATGTTGTTATACGTGCTCCGATTCCTCTCACAATATGAGGAAGAACAAGGTTGCCCAAGTAACTTCAAAGCAATTTTAGGAGTAATGGTGCACAAGTACCATGAGAAACACACCACACATCAGGTTCCAGGTATGCTCTATTCTGTAGAGCATCACTTTCTGCAAAATGTCCAATACCCGTTGAAAACCTAGCATACTCTGTAATAACCAATATTCTTTCTTCAATATTAAGAAAGTATCTCTTGAAACACTTATTTCTCTCCTTTGTAATCTCAAGATCTCTGTGTGGCGAAATACGATTAGGATCCTCTTCAAGCCATTCTCTGCTATAATACTTATATATAAGCAATGTCAATCACAAATTAATATATAAACATTAAGTGCATAACTCATGAATTCTAGTCTTCTAGTCGAGACTCAAGAATAAATAGAATAAAAAGTTTAAAACAATGTAATTATTTACCTTGGATTCAAGGAATGTGCTCAACAATGCAACGGAGTGTTGTTTTTTTCCCATCGATCTACAATATTTGATGCACCACTGAAAAAAACTCCGACTCCTCACTAGTATTTTCCTTTCCTTCATGGCGGTAAATAACTTGTTTCACTTTCTCAATCATAACATCCCACATCTCATACACTAAGTGAAGACAAGACTTATCTGTATCAGCCCTCCGCAACATTGAATAAATAGGCTCTGTGAAACGAAGTACATAGTCCACTTTGTCCTACCACAAATCATCCAATAGTTTTTCTTTCACAATCCGTGCTTTCTTAACATCATCTTCCCTATAGGAATCCCACTGATCTCCAATCACCATACTTTGGACGCTACTTTTAATGTCTTTCAACCTTTTGAGTATAATTATTCTTGAAGCAAAGCGGGTCTCTGCTATGGAAAACAGCTTCAATCTCGAATGCTCATTAAACATATGCAACCTCATGGAATGGTTCATGATAAAATTCTTGATTAGCACCCCATCCCCAACAACATCAATAATTCAACTACACAAACTGTAGGCTTTTTCATTTGCAGGCGTGTTCTTTAGAGCGCATATGTTCTTCAAGGCAAGATTGAGAGTGTGGACTACACAAGGTGTCCAAAAAACCTCAGGATACTTGCTCTCAACAAGTAAACCTGCAGCCTTACAAACTGGAGCATTGTCGGTTATAACTTGGACCACATTACGTGGCCCAACCTCACATACGACTTCCTTGATCAAATCAGCAATGAAGAACTTGTCTTTGTATTCTCCTTCACAGTTCACAGCCTTCAAGAACATTGGACCACCCTCATGAATCACTATGAAATTAATGAGAGGCCTCCTTTGAGAATCAGTCCACCCATCGCAAACAATGGTTGTCCCTTTAGTAACCCACGAGAATTTTGTTGCCTCCAACAACCTCAGAATGTTGCCCCTTTCATTTTGAAGCAATATCGTCCTCAATGCATTATACCTAGGGATCTTGTAACCACTAATGGACTTTACTTTATTCGTTGCATAGGTGAAAGCCTCCTGAAAATACAAATTCCTTGCAAGGTTGAATGGCAATGCAGCTGAGTAAAACGCCCTTGCAATCAAAGCATCCAACTCTTATCGCTCACTCGTATTGAAAACATTTGCAATAGGATTATTAGTGGCTCTCCTCTTCCTTTGTTCATTGTATGGAACTGAAGGACCAACCCCCCTACTACTTGAACCCGGGTGCGGGTGACTACTTGATCCCACTGAAGGAGGTAAAAGAACACTTCACACCCTTGAACTTTCTGCTCTCAATGCAGCTTCATCAACAAATTGTCGCACCTCTCTAAGTTGTATGGGGGAGATTTTGGCACAAACAGCTATCCCACGGCCTGTTATCTTCAACAAGTGGTCCTTCAATCTAGTAAGAGATCTCGTATACTCTTTTTGACAAAAGTTACACCGTCATTTAAGGTTTTCCCCACCTTCACTTGGTCTTATTATTATTTTCACATGTTTCCAAAGATCATCTCCAGTTATTTGGCCTAAAAGCAGTTTTAGTTTTTCTTTAGTTTTCAAACTTTTCAGCCAATAGGTGCGAGCTCAAATATGGGGTATTTGAAGTATTTCATGCATGCTTTCATATATATGCAGAAAAAGAAAACAGAAAAATAGCAAAAAAAGGAATCGCAGTCAACGAATTTTGACTGTGTGGACCGTGTCTGATTTAATTGCAAATTTTACAGTCAACAAATTTTGATTGTCTAGACCGTGTCTGGCCAAGTCTGGATCGTGTCCAAAAAAGTCAACGAATTTTGATCGTTGACCCCATGGCCAATACGTGTTCAGTGCGAGTAGGGTGCAAATCCGTGTTCGACACGCATTTGACGCGTGATACGGAGGTTTTTCGAAGAGTCGGTGCATCCTTGCTTTGGAAAGGAAATTCATTAGATCTGAAAAAATATCTGTCTAACTGTCGTGAGAGTTTTCTAGAGAGTGTGTTTCCTAGATTTCTTTTAGAAAATACGATTCATTTGGGATTTGGGCAAACTTGATCATTGGAAATTTTGTGAATTAGGCTGTCCCTTTGATAGATTTTATCTAAACTCATTCTACTATACCCAGGTAACTTTCTTGTCAGTGGATTTGAGCTCAAGCAAGTTTTAGATTCTGTTGCTGTTGCACAAGGATGCACGGACTCGGACTCGGACACGACACGATGACTCGGCAATTTTCAAAAAAATAGGACTCGGCGACACTGTCAAACTTAATTTTTTAATATATATTTTTTGTAACTCATCAAATTCAAATATATCATTAATACATTCAAATTCATTCATTCAAATTTACAAATGCATCATAAAGACATAAAGTCAAGCTCAAGTAGTCAAGTCATACTCATAAAGCATAAAGGCATAAAACAATATAATTTCATTAACTTGATAATGTAAATTGATAATTTTAAAAATTCACCAGTCACCAGCGAGGCGGCTACATCTCTTCTTCTTCATTAACTAGCGGATCCACTGTCACATTTTCTGCATCCAACAGTCCAGCCTCTAGCTCAGGTTCATCAAACGAAAGACTGACAATCTCAAGCACTCCAGTAGCATCCAAATCCAACGAATCAATAGCATCTCTTGTGACATCCCACATCCTTGTCTCACCTTCTTGGTACTCTTGTTTTCTTCTTGACAAAAGACGAAGGTTGGAATGCACATACACTAAATCTTCAGCTCGTTTTGGGGTCAATTTGTTTCTTTTTAATGACTGGATGTTGTTATATGTGCTCCAATTCCTCTCACAACATGAGGAAAAACAAGGTTGGCCAAGTAACTTCAAAGCAATATTCAAGAGATTAGGTGCACTGGTACCATGAGCAACCCACCACACATCAGGGTCTAGGTATGCTCTATTCTGTAGAGCATCACTTTCTGCAAACTCTCTACTAGCAGTTGAAAACCTTACATACTCTGTAGTAACCGCTCTTCTGTCTTCAATTAGAGGAAAGTATCTCTTGAAACATATAGTTCTCTCCTTTGTAATCTCAGGATCTTTGTGTGGCGCAATACGATTAGGATCCTCTTCCAACCATTCTCTGCTATAATACCTATATTATATATTAATATTAGCAATGTCAATCACAAATTAATATATAAACATTATTAAGTAGAATAAAAAGTTAAAAACAATGTAATTATTTACCTTGGATTTAAGGAATGTGCTAAGCAATGCAGTGGTGTGTTGTTTTTCAAGCATCGATCTACCAATATCTGATGCACCACTGAAAAAAACTCTGACTACTCCTCACTATTATTTTCTTTTCCTTCATGACGGTAAATAACTTGTTTCACTTTCTCAATCATAACATCCCACATCTCATACACCAAGTGATGACAACACTTATCTGTATCAGCCCTCCGCAACATTGAATAAATAGGCTCTGTGAAACGAAGCACATAATCCACTTTCTCCCACCACAAGTCATCCAATAGTATTCCTTTTTCAATCCGTGCTTTGTCAACATCATCTTCCTTATAGGAATCCCACTTATCTCCAATCACCATACTTTGGATGCTACTTTTAATGTCTTTCAACATCTTCAGCATAATTATGCTTGAAGCAAAGCGCGTCTCAGCTATAGAAAGCAACTTCAATCTCGAATGCTCATTAAACATGTGCAACCTCATGGAATGGTTCATGATAAAGTTCTTGGTCATCACCCCATTCCCAACAACATCAATAATCCAACTACACAAACTGTAGGCCTTTTCATTTGCAGGCGTATTCTTTGGAGCGCTTATACTCTTCAAGGCAAGGTTGAGAGTGTGGACTACACAAGGTGTCCAAAAAATCTCAGGATACTCGCTCTCAACAAGTAAACCTGCAGCCTTACAAGCTGGAGCATTGTCGGTTATAACTTGAATGACATTCCTTGGCCCAACCTCACGTATAACTTCCTTGATCAAATTAGCAATGAAGAACTTGTCTTTGTATTCCCCTTCACAGTTCACAGCCTTTAAGAACATTGGACCACCCTCATTAATCACTATGAAATTAATGAGAGGCCTCCTTTGAGAATCAGTCCACCCATCACAAACAATTGTTACCCCTTTAGTAACCCAAGTGAACTTTGTTGCCTCCAACAACCTCTCAACGTTGCTCCTTTCATTTTGAAGCAATGTCGTCTTCAATGCATTATACCCAGGAATCTTGTAACCACTAATAGACTTTGCTTTATTCGTTGCAAAGGTGAAAGCCTCCTGAAAATATGGATTCCTTGCAAGGTTGAATGGCAATGCAACTGAGTATAACGCCCTTGCAATCAAAGCATCCAACTCTTGTCGCTCACTCATATTGAACGCATATGCAATAGGATTAGTAGCTCTCCTCTTCCTCTGTTCATTGTATGGAAGTGAAACTGAAGGGCCAACCCCCCCACTACTTGAACTCAGGTGAGGGTGACTACTTGATCCCTCTGAAGGAGGTAAAGGAACACTTCGTATCCTTGAACTTTCTGCTTTCAATGCAGCTTCATTAATAAATTTTTGCACCTCTCTAAGTTGTATGGGGGAGATTTTGGCACAAATAGCTATCCCATGACCACTTATCTTCAACAAGTGGTGCTTCAATCTAATAAGAGAGCCTGTATATTCTTTCTGACAATAGTTACACTTCCATCTAAGGTTTCCCCCACCTTCACTTGATTTTCCTAATGTTGTC
Organism: Berberis thunbergii; assembly: GCA_003290165.1. Taxonomy (NCBI): domain Eukaryota; kingdom Viridiplantae; phylum Streptophyta; class Magnoliopsida; order Ranunculales; family Berberidaceae; genus Berberis; species Berberis thunbergii. Next base: position 98,857 of record QNQO01001985.1, on the reverse strand, counting down.
ACATGCTTCCAAAGATCATCTCCAGTTCCTTGGCCTGCTAAAACCAATTTTAATTTCTTATTATTTAGTTTTCACTTTTCACTTTCTAGCAAATAGGTGCAAGTATTTTATGCATCATGCATACTTTCATATATATGAAGACTGAAGAGAAAGAAAAGAAAAAACACAGCAAAACAGGAATCACAGGAAGAAGAAAAAAAAAAAAGGAAAAAAAATCTATATATTTTAAATTTGGAGGTGGGAAAACAATGACATTCCTTGACTATTAAGGTCATACCTTACTGCTAATGGTGAAAGATTAGTTGTCCTAAAAAAACATTGAATTAGTCCTAACAAATTGCAGGGAAATGGATTAACCAAGGTCCCAACAAATTGTCCTGTCTATTACCACCAACACTAACAGTGTATATTTGGATCCAAGAAAAATTTCAACTTGCAAAACAAAAAAAAAAACGAATCGCAGGAAGGAAAACATACACTTGCAGGAAAAAAAAAATCAAATGAATCGAATCGAATCGATTGTTGAAATCGCTGAAATTTCAAAAAAAACATACACTTGCAGAGATTCAGAGAATAGCAGAGAAAAAAAAAACAGAAATCGAATAATCGATCGATCGATCTCAATCGAGAGTCGATGAAACAAATCACATCACAGGAACGAAATCGATCGATCTCTACATCTCAGGAAAAAAAAAACAAAATCGATCGATCGAACGTACCTGGTGTCGATGAGGACGCCATGATCTCTTCTCCTCCGCTCCGTCTGTCGATCTCTTCTCCTCCGTCTCTATCAGTCTTCACTCTTGATCGATCGATCGATGACTGCCTAGGGTTTCGGGTTTTTTTTTTTTTTTGCTCTGACTCGAGCTGTGTGGGAGGAGGAAGAATCGGGCGAAATTAAACAATTTCACAGTCAACGAATTTTGACCACTTCCGGACCGTGTCTGGACTGTGTCCAACTCAGTCAACGAATTTTGACTGTTGACCCCGTGTCCAATACGTGTCTAGCGCGTGTCGTACGCGAATCCGTGTCCGACACGTATTTGACGCGTGATTCGGGGGGTTTTCGGAGAGTCGGTGCATCCTTGCTGTTGCACCTTTTGATAATGTGCCATTTAATTGGTTTTCCCTTCTCAAACTCTTTTTTTTTGCAAAGGCTTGTGGCCAACTAAAAAAATGTATTATTATTAATGGACCACTTTGCTAAAGAAGCAAAGCAGCATAATTCTACAATGGATCAGGAGCTTCCACACACACACACACAAAGATTAGTTCAGTAGGGGAACATCGAAACATCCCAATTCCATTCCTCCAGGCTCCAGGAGCTTTATATAGAAGGTGTGGCCTGCTTGTAAATTTTTCCTATTTTGATAATGAGGTGCTAAAGTGATCAGTTAAATTGTAGATGCGTTTCATTGTCCTGCAGCCTCATGGGGAATTTTGCTTGAAGTGTGATGTAGTTTGCTACTTGAGGATTTGGTTGCGTTCTGGGTTTTTCTTTTTTAAATTTTGTTTGAGCGTGGTGGTTTTGTTGTTGGTTGTATTTGATTGTTATGAGCTTAATTTTTTAGCTCCATCCTTACTAGGGGATATTAGATTAAGCATTCTTGATCTGGATAATTTTGATTGAGCTTCATGACAATAATGGTTTTGTTTTGACTTTGACATTTTGTATTTGATATCAGAGTGTGCCAGTGAACCCAAAACCCTTCTTGAACAATCTGACTGGAAAGCCTGTAATGGTTAAACTCAAATGGGGGATGGAATACAAAGGTACTTTTTTCTTGAATTCACAAACTTGTTTTTCTATTTGTCATTGATATATATATATATATATTAGAGATATTGAACGGTTAGATGAGAATCGTCAGCCATCAAGGATGCACAGACTCGGACTCGGACACGGATACGACACGGCGACTCGGCAATTTTCAAAAAAATAGGACTCGACGACACGGTCAAACTTAATTTTTTAATATATTTTTTTTGTAACTCATAAGAAGAACATAAAATCATAAATAAATTAATAATACTATTAAGCAATCCAAACATATCAATAATGCATTCATTCAAATTTGCAAATGCATCATAAAAGTCAAGCTCAACTGCTCAAGTCATACTCATAAAGCATAAGCAATATAATTTCATTAACTTGATAATGATTGATAATTTTGAAAACTTACCAGTGAGGCGGCTACATCTCTTCTTCTTCATTAACTAGCGGATCCATTGTCACATTTTCTGCATCCAACAGTCCAGCCTCTAGCTCAGGTTCATCAAGTGAAAGACTGGCAATCTCAAGCACTCTAGCAGCATCCAAATCCAACGAATCAATAGTATTTCCTGCGACATCCCACATCCTTGTCTCACCTTTTTGGTACTCTTGTTTTCTTCTTGACAAAAGACGAAGGTTGGAATGCACATACACTAAATCTTCAGCTCGTGGGGTCAATTTGTTTATTTTTAATGAGTGGATGTTGTTATATGTGCTCCAATTCCTCTCACAACATGAGGAAGAACAAAGTTGCCCAAGTAACTTCAAAGCAATATTCAAGAGTAATGGTCCACAGGTACCATGAGAAACCCACCACATATCAGGTTCTAGGTATGCTCTATTCTGTAGAGCATCACCTTCTACAAACTGTCCAGTACCCGTTGAAAACCTTGTATACTCTGTAATAACCATTCTTCTGTCTTCAATTAGAGGAAAATATATCTTGAAACGTATATCTCTCTCCTTTGTAATCTCAGGATCTCTGTGTGGCACAATACGATTAGGATCCTCTTGCAGCCATTCTCTGCTATAATACCTACATATAAGCAATGTCAATCACAAATTAATATATAAACATTAAGTGCATTACTCATGAATTCTAGTCTTCTAGTCAAAACTCAAGAATAAGTAGAATAAAAAGTTAAAAACAATGTAATTATTTACCTTGGATTCAAGGAATGTGCTAAGCAATGCAGTGGTGTGTTGTTTTTCTCCCATCGATCTACCAATATCTGATGCACCACTGAAAAAACTTTGACTTCTCACTAGTATTTTCCTTTCCTTCATGACGGTAAATAACTTGTTTCACTTTCTCAATCATAACATCCCACATCTCATACACCAAGTGAAGACAAGACTTATCTGTATCAGCCCTCCGTAACATTGAATAAATAGGCTCTGTGAAACGAAACACATAGTCCACTTTGTCCCACCACAAGCCATCTAATAGTATTCCTTTCACAATCCGTGCTTTGTCAATATCATCTTCCTTATAGGAATCTCACTTATCTCCAATCACTATACTTTGGATGCTACTTTTAATGTCTTTCAACCTCTTCAGCATAATTATGCTTGAAGCAAAGCGTGTCACTGCTATGAAAAACAACTTCAATCTCAAATGCGCATTAAATATATGCAACCTCATGGAATGGTTCATGATAAAGTTCTCGATCATCACCCCATCCCCAACAACATCAATAATCCAACTACACAAATTGTGGGCCTTTTCACTTGCAGGCGTGTTCTTTGGAGCGCGTATATTCTTCAAGGCAAGGTTGAGAGTGTGGACTACACAAGGTGTCCAAAAAACCTCAGGATACTGGCTCTCAACAAGTAAATCTGCAGCCTTACAAACTGGAGCATTGTCGGTTATAACTTAAACCACATTACTTGGCCCAACCTCACGTACAACTTCCTTGATCAAATCAGCAATGAAGAACTTGTCTTTGTATTCCCCTTCACAGTTCACAGCCTTCAAAAACATTGGACCACCCTCATTAATCACTATGAAATTAATGAGAGGCCTCCTTTGAGAATCAGTCCACCCATCGCAAACAATGGTTGTCCCTTTAGTAACCCACGAGAATTTTGTTGCCTCCAACAACCTCAGAATGTTGCCCCTTTCATTTTGAAGCAATGTCGTCCTCAATGCATTATACCTAGGGATCTTGTAACCACTAATGGACTTTGCTTTATTTGTTGCAAATGAGAAATCCTCCTGAAAATACGGATTCCTTGCAAAGTTGAATGACAATGCAGCTGAGTAGAACGCCCTTGCAATCAAAGCATCCAACTCTTGTCGTTCACTCATATTGAAAACATTTGCAATAGGATTATTAGTGGCTCTCCTTTTCCTTTGTTCATTGTATGGAACTGAAGGGCCAATCCCCCCCCCCCCCCCCCCCCCCCCCCCACACTACTTGATCCCACTGAAGGAGGTAAAGGAACACTTCATACCCTTGAACTTTCTGCTCTCAATGCAACTACTTCAACAAATTGTGGCACCTCTCTAAGTTGTATGGGGGAGATTTTGGCACAAATAACTATCCCACGGCCTGTTATCTTCAACAAGTGGTCCTTCAATGTAGTAAGAGAGCTCGTATAGTATTTCTGACAAAAGTTACACCTCCATCTAAGGTTTCCTGCACCTTCACTTGGTCTTCCTAATATTGTCACATGCTTGCAAAGATTATCTCCAATTACTTGGCCTAAAACCAGTTTTAATTTCTTATTTAGTTTTCAGCCAATAGTTGCAAATTAAATATGGGTTATTTGAAGTATTTCATGCATGCTTTCATATGCATGCAGAGAAAGAAAAGAAAAAAACACAGCAAAAAAAGAATCGCAGGAAAAAAAATCGTAGGAAAAAAAAGGAAACGAAACAAAATCGCAAGATCAGGAAATCGCATGAAAAAAAAACAAAATCGAATCAATCGATCGATGAAATCACAGAAATGAGGAAGGAAACAATAACAGGATGAACTCTTAACAGAGAATAGTAGGAAAAACAAAAAACAAAAGATATCAAATCGATCGATCTCAGAAATCAATCTCAGAAAGATCGATCGATCGATGAAATCACAGGAAACAATAACAGAGAATACTCAGAATAACAGGAAAAAAAAACGAAATCGATCGAAAGTACCTGGTGTTGATGAGGACGCCGTGGATTCTTTGTTCAGACTTCTCTTCTCCTCCGTCTCTCGATCTCTCTACTGTCCTCCGTCGATTGATTTAGGGTTAGGGTTTGGTTTTTTCGATTTTTCGGTGGTCTGTGGAAGAAGAAGAATCGGGCAATTTATTTGCATTTTTGAAGTCAACGAATTTTGACTACTTTGGCCGAGTCTGGACCGTGTCCAACCCAGTCAATGAATTTTGACCGTTGACCCCGAGTCCAATACGTGTCCAGCGCGTGTCGAACGCAAATTCGTGTCTGACACGTATTTGACGCGTGATACGGAGGTTTTCCTGAGAGTCGGTGCATCCTTGTCAGCCATGTACCATTTGATATACTGTGTTAAAATGTTTGTTCTTAGCATGCCAACATATCGTTTCTTTTAAATGTGTTTCAGGGTATCTTGTCTCCGTGGATTCTTATATGAACTTGCAGGTATTGCCTCCGAGTTCCATCAGTTTGTTGTACATAACCTCTCTGTGTATTATGCACTTCTTTGAAGTCGTTAACCTAGTTCATAAGTCAATATTATATTCTATAGTTCATACTTTATTGATATTGTTTTTATTTATTTTTATTCTCGTACACAATTAAATAGGAAGCTGTTGAATCTGTTATCTTTTTTCACTGCAGCTGGCTAACACTGAAGAATACATCGATGGACAGTTCACAGGAAACCTTGGAGAAATTTTGATTAGGTAAATATAGCTAATTCTTTAACTCTGTCCATACTTGATAAATCCTTATGACACTCCTTTTGATAATCTTTGCCATCATTTTGAAGTTCTCATACCCAGAACAGTGTAGAAGTTCAGGATTGAATGAGATCATAGATGTAGAGCTTGATTTTGAAACAGGAACAGCAGCTCAAAATTCTATCATCTGTATAGAATTATAGTCGTGTTTGATTTTATTTATTTATATTTATGTTTTACATGGAAGGAGGAGATATGGGGGGCACAAAGGGAAAGAGAGGGATGGGATTTATCTTGTTTTTGACATAGTGGGTCCCCAATGGGAGGCTTGCACGACGGGCTTGGGAAAAAAATGCAACCCATGATGTTGATGTTGAAGATAACTATGGAATCTGTTATAATTCTGCTACCTAACTATAAAAGGGATGTTGATGTTGAAGATAACTATGGAATCTGATACAATTCACCTGTTTATTGAAGATAATTCCATCCTATCTTTCTCCTTTCTCTTTGTCTCCTCTCCCTTTATTTGTTTCACTATTTAATGGTTTTAACAAAGCCAAACAAACCCTAAGGTGGTGTTTTTTTCCTGTGCATAGGGAATGTTAACTTCCATCCAGAACTAGTTATCTAGTAATTCTAAAGATTGGTGGTGCCTAACTCGAGGAGTATGACAATGAAATAAATATCAAGTTTCCCCTGAAGTTTTATACATTTTAATGAACTTTTATTTTATTGCCTGGACAGGTGTAACAATGTTCTCTACATGAGGGGTGTTCCGGAAGATGAAGAGATTGAAGAAGCTTCTTGAGTTTAGTTTTAGCGTTGTTTAGATATCCATTTAAGTGCTATTGGATGCTTGTAAGGTTATGTAATTTCAACACTATTGGTGATGGTTGCTACTGCTGCCATTATGTTCGAAAATTGTACCTTGAATGAAAGGTTGTAGGAGCAAGCTTAAGTGAAAACTGCCGTAGTTTTGTTCCATGAATATACCGTTTATGGAGATGTTCTTAAATGTGGGTTTGGGAGTTCCGACTTCCTAGATTTTTGCAAAATGGCAAAACTAGGGTAGATGATGATTTGGACTGAAAAGGCATAAAATATGCTTGAAAGGGTGGTGCATTGTTGCTAGGAGTGATATGCAGAGGTTATCATGATTCTGAGTCTTTCTTCTTTGTTAGATTTTCCCAGGATCTATGTATCCTAACAGTGTGTGCAATTATTGCATGTTGAAGCTTTAGGCGAGTACCTTTTATCAGTAAGTTCAAAATCAATGCACAAAATTTATGATAAACATAATTGCGTAGACCCTCCATAAGTACCTGTGACGTCAGGTTGATCCATTGCTCTAAGTCAATTTGTAGCATGGCTTGGAAATATTGATTGAACATGTAATAAAATATTGATCCAATGGGAAGTGTTGAATGATTTTCTTGTATAGGCAACGACTTCATCATATCACTATTTCCTTTTTTTTCATACTATTTGAGTTTTTAATTTTTTAATTTTTTTCTTTTTCACCCCATTAATAAATATGCATAACAGATAAATTTAAACTCAAAATTAAAAAAAATGCAAAACAGAGTAACTTTCGATCAATTTAAGCCCTCAATTGAGATTGATTCTCAAGTTCATCAAAACATGAAAGTTGTAGTACTATTAGTTATTTAATAAATACAACTTGAATCATTTGAAAATGTTTTGAAATGAGGAAGTTATGGTCATTTTACTAAAGTTTCGTTATGAAAACGGAATAGTATTTTTAACTTTCGGCCAACTTATGTTCTTGATCGATATCGATTCTCAATTTGATCAAAACACAAAAGTTGTAGTACACTGAGTTATCTAATAAACACAACTTGAATCACTTTAAAATGTTTTGAAATGTCGCGCAAATCTGTCCAAAAAATAAAAACGGGATAGTGTTTCTGACTTTCAGCCAACTTATGTACTTGATCGAGACCGATTATCAAGTTAGTTAAAACATGAATGTTGTAGTACTATGAGTTATATAATAAACATAACTTGAATTACTTAAAAATGTTATGATCATTTTACTAAAGTCGTGCAATCTGTCTGAAAAAAAAATTATTCGCAGAGTGCACTGCGGGGTATTTAAGATACCCCACATTGTACAATGGAAACAGTAAAAAAAAAAAAAATCCCTTTTTCGCATTGTGCAATGTGGGGTATCTGAAACAATGTGAGGTATCCTAGATATCCCGCAGTGCACTCTGCGAATATAAAATTTTTGGGACAGATTGCGCGACTTTAGTAAAATGACCATAACTTGCTCATTTCAAAACATTTTCAAATGATTCAAATTGTGTTTAATAGATAACTCAGATATCCCGCAGTGCACTCTGCGAATATAAAATTTTTGGGACAGATTGCGCGACTTTAGTAAAATGACCATAACTTGCTCATTTCAAAACATTTTCAAATGATTCAAATTGTGTTTAATAGATAACTCAGAATACTACAACTTTTTTGTTTTGATCAACTTTATAATCGGTCTTGATCGAACGTATAAGTTGGCCGAAAGTCACAAACACTATCCCATTTTTATTGCGGTGACTTTAGTAAAATGACCATAACTTGCTCATTTCAAAACATTTTCAAGTGATTCAAGTTGTGTTTATTAGATAACTAAGAGTACTACAATATTTGTGTTTTGATGAGATTGAGAATTGGTCTCAATTGAGGGTTTAAATTGGTCGAAATTACCCTGTTTTGCATTTTTTTCATTTTGAGTTTGAGTTTCTCTGTTATGTTAAGTTATGCTTATTTATTGAGTTTGAGATGAAGGGTTTCGTCTTTGAAGGGATTTTGAGAGTTTTCGGACAGATTTTGAGAGTTTGGGAGAGAGAAAATTTGCAAGAGATTTGAGTGTGGGGAGAGATTTGGAAGAGATTTGCAAAAAATTTCGAATGGGGGAGGGAGGAATCATTATCGATTTGAATGGTGAGGGGAAAAAATGGATGGTTTTTGTTTATATAGGTGGTGCGAAAAAGTATGGTAGTGTGATAAAGAAAGTAGGTGGTTTGAGAGATAGGAAATGGCGGTGTGGTGTAGTCGGCGCCTTTCTTATATCCTAATTTTGAAAGAATTTGGATACCATAATTATCGAATAAATCAAGAAATTCAATCCACTGTCATCATCATTAAACTTTCACGTCTTGAAAGTAGCTTCCTTAGTTAATTTAATCTTTGTAGTATCATCAAGATATAATCTTATAAGTTATAACCGAAGTAAATCAATGTAAGATTTATTAATTTAAATGGAGAAAATATAAAGTTTCAAATAAAATCTTCACTCCTTTTGTAGAAATCAGCCCACACCGATGGAAATACTTGAGCATATTAACTTTTGATCTAGTGACAACATCCGATGTCTTTCAATTTCTCTAATTTGCAGAAAATTCAGACGTCTTCTCTCTTGATCATATAAAATCCTAAATTCTCTTAGCTTCACAACACAAATATATTCAACAACATGCGGAGAGATCAAAGAGTAAGAGAGAGAAGATGAGGAACCCGTATAATTGTCAAGAAAAACAGCGAGGGACTCCACCAGGAGGGAGGGGGTGGGGTAGGGGGAGGGGAGAGCCGTCCATCTTCCTTCAGGATGCGCACTTGACTTTTCAACACACACATCTCGAAAGTTCAAACGCACATTTCGGAGGGATGGACGGCTCCCCCCTGTGGGATCCCTCGCTGTTTTCCTCGCCATTTCCCTCGATAGTTAGAATTTTTCGAAGATAAGATATTAAAGAGACGATGAGATATTGAAAAATCACCATTAGATTGGACTTTGTCCTATCATTATGGGCTCTCTCATCCTACTCGTTATAAACAGTGTTTTATTATACAAATCTCTTCATAATTTCTTTATTTAAAAAGGACAACAATGACATATACGTTTCACAATTTGTTGTCATCCGTATCAAGTATCGACTTTTCTTGTATTATCTTTTTAATTTTTCAATAATTTAATTTCCATAAATGGACAACAACGACCTTCGCATTTCGCCATTTGTCGTCCTAATTTCTTATTTTTGAAAAAAACTAAAAGTAAAAAAGAGAGGATAACAATGACTTGCACGAATATGGAGACAGTTGTTATTAAAAAAGAGAGGTCTTTTCTTCTATACTTTTCTTTTGATTTGAAGAGTCTGAGTGACCATGGCACGTGCTGAGGGGCTGCGCATAGTATCACACCTAATCATTGCCCCTCTAATTCCTTTCTTATTGGTCCATTTGGTCTCGCTTCTAAGGGACCGATGTGATGATGTTCACTGTACACAAATTCAATATGACTACCTCCTCTTTTATTTAGAATCACCTCCCTCACATTTTGCATTGTTATCATCACCCCCTCGGTGTTTGACTTGATGTTGACTCTTCATTTCTTAGGAGTAAAAAGAGATCGGACATTACTTTGGGTTACTGATGAAACTGTGACAAGAGTATATATTAATTAGCAAAAAATATTCAACTAGTAACAAGTAGGAGTGCGACTTGGTTGGGTCGACCCGAGTTACTACCTAAAAATTTTGGTCCATAGGTTAGTAGTACAAGTAGAGATTAGTTTGAGCTTTTGTACCCCTAGCTAGCATCCTTAATTATAAAGAATCCCAACACCTTATAGATTATAATCTATAATGAATAGTTGGTGAAGTTCTTTGGAGAAAATGTACCTTATAAGGCATGCCAACTTGAACATAACCTAAAAATTCCTTGACTGTTAGCAATTCGGGTTGACCCCTTAGCTGCATAACATCATGCCGAGTTGCATGTCCTACCAGCAAGTTTGGTGTGGCTCAGGTGGTAAAGTAGCAAAAGACCTCATTAAGTTATTAACTATCAATTGATTGTGTAATTTCAGACAAGACAACTAACCACCTATATATATACAATAGTAATGTGACTCGAAGCCCTAACTCTTGAATGATGGCACTCGAGTCTCTCTCGGAGTCTCCCGTTACGTATGCATGTAAGCGATTTATAGAGTAGTGGGAATTTATTCCTAAATCTAGTGAAAGATAGGATTAGGGTTTAAGTTTTGAGCTAAGAAGGTAATAATAAGAAATATGAAAAAATGATAAGGGGCAAAGTGAGAAAAACATAACAGAAAGTACATAATCATCACGATGCTTACTTTGTTGCATGATTACACGAACAGATATAATAACTGGTCCTCCAAGGTTGTCGGATAGGTTAATCCAGATAAGATAAATGGCTAAAGCTTTGAGATTCCGATAATTGCCAAAGATCAGATTTGATGTTTCCTTTATTAGCCATCAAATGATTCAAATCAATCACCAAGTTAGACCTAGCTCAAGAAGATTGAGTTTCACACCATTTCAGATGAACACAAAATTACAAACTTAAGATCATGGTGCATCATCATTTTAACCATCACACCGAGATCCCGGGGTTGCAGAAATCGAGTTTCGGGTTTAGCTATCTTTTATCGGATTAGGTTTTGTTTTGTCTGAAACCCTTAGGCTATACTTATAAACCTCGTTTGACAAAAAGATGAAGCTAAATCCGAAATCGGATCCATTTAATTGATTGCCCTAATTGTAAAACAACGATTAAGATGATGACAAAAACTATTAAATAAGTTGCATGATAAAAGTAATAAGCAATCCCAACTTCATTTTCCATTACTTGCTACTATTGAGTAGTAGCATGAATTCAGTCAAGAAAGCACCAAAAAGTACAAGCAACAAACATTCAATCCCACAAGCTATTATGAAGTGGTGGCTCAAACACCAACCTACACACCAACTTCAACCCTATAAACAAGGATCGGAAAAGAAGGTTGATTAGGCCTTGGTCGCACACCGAAGACTATGAACAAGAAAGCTAGAAAGAGGAACAAAATATAAAGACAATGTCAAACCACCTATAGAACAAAAAAAAAGTATGGAAAAAGGAAGCCATCGCAAACCAGACTGACTTGTAAGGAAGAGAGTAAGATGACTTACACATCTCTAACATGAAACACATTGGGGATCTTAACGACGATATCATACATGTGTACTGATTTGAACTTAGAGAAGTCCCTAGGGAGAGAAATAAGATCAATAGAAGGAGATTTATGGAATTGAAGAAGATCAGCATTATCATTATACCTTTCCCACCCTAATTGCCCTAGAATTTGTTCGAGTGAAGAGTAGGAAGAAATGACCTCCCCTGTTGGCACATACACTAAGACCTTCTCTGGGGGCGGGTTTTCCACAAGCCGATATACCCCATTTTTGAATACCCAAACACCAGACATGTTTATGATCAAAACTCTCAAAAGGGTTTGTTATAAAAAGATTGAAGAGAAGGGGAAGCAGGGAGAAATGAAGGGGGAAGTGATAGAGTGAAAAGTTTGAAGAAGAGGGGTTTATATATGTGTGGAAGAGAGAAAATACATAGAGAGAGAAGCTCCCTTGGGCAGTGAGGAGAGGAGAGGAGAGGGTTCTAAAGGTAGTTTTATGCCATTTGTATAGAATCTAGATGGGTCCCAATAGGTTTAATGAAGAGGGGAATCTTAGGTTGCATTAGCTTTTCCACCATTTTGGGAATCTATATATGAACACACCTTCAGAGAAAAACTAATAATGTTGAGGGTAGGAACAATTTTCCATATTAAAGAATGTTGTTTACAACTCTCTAAGTCATCTTAGTATAATTTAAATAAAGCAAAATATATATATTTAAACACATTCACATCGTATATGTTTCATATTCATTTGCGATTTTCCCCCATAACAAATAGCTATTTACAGGTTATCCAAATCATTAATCACTATTTTAGTCTTCTCCAGGAATAGCGGTCAACGTATGTTGACTATCAAACCCCTCACGTGACATCTTCCTTCTTTTCATGACGAAAGTACCATTCATGTGCATCTCACACCAGATGTGATTGCTATGTTGGTCCCAACCATCTGTCAAGTGATGCACACAGGTTGACGGGAAGGATGAGATTTGGCCGGTCATACTCTTTGAGATATGGCCGGAGAGTGGAGGGAAATCTCCCTTCATTTTCAATCTCTTTGGTTTATGTTCTCTTCTTTGTGCCCCCTATTCTCAGCATTTTGAATGAAAATGAAACGGGGAAGAATCCATTCAATGTGATCGTTAATAGTAGTAGCAACGGGAGCACTGTTTCGAGCATACATTAGGATGAATACAGTTCATTCAGTGATTTGAGTGAGTTTAGTGAGCATCTAAGCCATGAGGAACTAGATGAGGCAAGATTTCACTCCTTCAGATATTGAAAAAACGTGAAACTAGAAGTGCAGTCTCTAAGACCTTCTCATGTTCTTTGGAACGAGATATTGTAAGTGTTCTTTCTATTTGAGGGTTTTCGTTTTGGTGTTTCAATCTGTATTTCATGTGTAAATGGATGGTGTTATTTTTGTTAGAGTTTTGTTCATTTGTACAAATTAGGGTTTTTTCCCCTATGTATTTGGTTGGTGCTTTCATAGATCATTCACTGTGATACTGTTTTGTGGGTCGATTAGTGTTTACATCAAGTACAATGGTAAGGGTTTTGCTAATCCATATGTAATTGATTAGAGTAATGCTCAGTGTATTTGACCCTTACAAATGTTCGCCAGGTGTTTATTTGGATTAAGTACTGGTATTGGTGTTCATTATTAGGGGATTTTTTTCATGCTTAGTACATTTTGTTGATAGAATATTGATTTGACAGTTGTATGCTTAGTACATTTTGTTGATAGAATACTTATTTGATAGTTGTATGCTTAGTACATTTTGTCCATGGAGTAATATTCTTGAACATTAAGTGGAGATTAGTGACATTCTTGTTAATGGAGTACTTGTAACATTTTTTTCATGGATTGTAAATTAGTAATGTTTGATGCTTAGTGGATTAACAACATTCTTCATGGAGTGATTGCATCTATATATGCCCTTGGATGTTTTCATCATATTGTCTATGTGGTGTTTGTCTTCTGTTTTTACTTTTTAGTTTATTATTCATGTTAATTTGCATAGGTTTGCATGTTTCTATAGTATTCATATAATATTTGACGAACAGGTGTCACTGCAGTAATAAAAGATGGGGACAAGAACTGGAGGTCGGGAACTTAGTGGTCTATTATAATGGGAAGTAGAGTAGGAGGGTTGAGATCCCTGTTATGTGAACACCCCCCCCCCCCCAGACATTCCGTCGACGCGGAGATCCGCCCCTCTACAAAGTTTACTAAAAAGGTGACCTATGTAACGCCTCGATAGTCCTCTAAAATGATCCGCGAAGAGCAACATGAGTGCACTTCAAGGTCAGGATCAGTTTTTGTTAGTTTGCTTTAAGTTGTTTGTTTATCTTTCCATAGTCAATATTGAGTTTTAGTTTTTAAAAAGCTTGTGATTCACAATCATTTAAGAAATAAAGGAAGAATTACGAAAAACAAATTCTATTGATTATCGAAAAGATGTAACAACAAACACCTTGAGGTAGATTCAAAAGACTACATACTACGAACGCCCTAAGGCGGATACAAAAGACCACATACTGCATGCATCTTATCAACATGAAGTGAGGACTTGCTCAAACTGTCTGACCTTGTAAGTAAACACAAACAATCTAGGGCAAGCTACCTGCAAGTGAAAGAACGCTCCACGAAACGCTGTCGTCAAATATGGTATGCGGGGGTACAAAATCAGCAACCAGGAGCACCAGCAAAAACTCAGACCCAATTCCCACACTTCGTGAACTTGGGACAAGTATCAGGTGAACTCGGAATGCGTACACCCTCTCGCGCAAAGGGGACTGGAATAGTTGGGAATCAATGGCCCACTCCAACAGGCCATGTCCAACTCGACTTTCAACGACTTCTAGCGCAAGGGAACGACGGTGTTAATCGAAAAGTGGCGAAGGCAACCACCACATAGTAAGACGCAAATGCTATCTCTGAGATCAAACATTCAGGAACAACGATAAGGCACCTGCAGATAAAAACAAACTCTTCCCTTGGGAGAGAATCTGTACTACTTCTCCGAGATATGAGAAGAGATTACGAGACCTCAGCAGATTAACTGCGTGCCCACCCACAACAAGTGACCACGCATACCAGCAACTATCATCATGCCTGGTTGATGTAAACATCAGAACTTTAGAAAACTCCAGTGTTGGAAATCCAACTTCAGCCGTTGGAAAACCTAAAGCATTTTCCTCAGCCTTTGGAAAATCCAAAACACTCTCTTCAAGTGAGAACATTACAGAAGATAAGCTCTGCAAAAGATGATGCCTACAACGATTGGAAAACACCATCATATAGACATAGTGTTTCACCAAGCGGGCACTCCACATTAATTGCCGAGCATTGAATGCCGTATGGGAAAATGAAAGACGACGGTTCCCAAGAAAATTGCGCAGACCGCGTCAATCAATTAATGGCGCTGCACGCAATCCCATCAATTGAGGGGGAGTAGCCGATACTCAATCGTCACGCAACCTACGCCATACATGTGCTACTGCGCGATCTACGCTGTACACACAATGCACTGCGTAGGATACCTTAGCCCTTCCCTTACGGGCCCATGAGCTTAGCCTGTTATTCAAACAACACCCTGTCACATGCTTGGCACGAGCACTTGAAGATCCTAGTCAACCCTGACATACAGACTTTACCACTCGCTGAGTTAAGGTAACTTCGTCCACACTATGAACCACTAGGTTCAAACGCCCCTAAAAAAATGGAACCTCTTTTCAAACTGGGCAAGCTTAGTCAGCCGAAGTCGATGACGACATCAGTCAGTCGAAGTCGATGATGATAGTAGTCAGTCGAAGTCGATGACGACAACTTCTGGTTCAACCCAACACCTAACTGTGGGCATCGACGGTTTAGGAGGTGAGAGTCTAATCAGCGCTATCACGCCTGGTAACGACGACTCGCCAGTAATCATTGCCCCCCTTGCGGCCAATGATTGTCGAACCTAATCGGGCAAGGCTAGCTGGTAACGACTAGCAACGAAAGCTTCTGATCAAAACCTAGACTTTTAGCCCCCTTTGCGATGGTGTAGATAGACTAAAAGGTGGGAGCCTAGTCAGTCCCGCCTTGATCTCAACAACTTGCCACGAGACCACAACTCTTCAGCCTGGTCGCCAAACATGAATCAAGCCGAATCAGCATTTTCACTCTCAAATAGACTGACATTCTAATATTCGCGAAGGCCATTTGTGCTGTACAGCTGTGCCTAGATAAAAGCTAATTAGGATGCCAACCCGAACTTACAACGCCTGACTCGGCACAAGAAATTTGACGCGTACATTTGGCTACCACAACTTGCCCACGACAACAGCTAATACCGACTAGTCAGGCAAACAAGGTAAACTTTAAGCAACTTACCTAAGGGACAGGACACAACTCGGATGACTCAACCCTCAGTTAAACTGTTCGCAACATGCCCATTATCGGACATAACTACGCAGCAATGACCTCGACTCATTCACAATACAAAGCGGTCAAACTCTCCACCGTAGACAGATTGGACAACATCCTATTGATTAAATTAGCCTATGCCAAAGTAAGAAGACAATGTGAAACGAAAAACATGCAATAAAGACACCAAGTATGAAACGAAGAAATCTGTTTTCATTAATGGTCAAAACAAAAAGAGTGCAATCACACCAAGGTAACTTCCTACCAGGAGAAGGTACAGAAACAGAAGAACTAAGCCTAGAAAAAGATGGAGCAGAGATAACATCCACACGCGCCACGGTCTGCGTATCAGGGCCCACATTGTCTTCTTCATCTGACGATGCAAAGACAACAGACAAATCAACAGATGACATTTTATACCAGTCGAGATCCCACTCCGGATGCTCCTCCTTCATCAGTACCAACAGTTTCAGCCGGCCATGTACAACTCTGCGAAACTCACACTTGCCTTGTTCCTGAAGAAGCTCTTCCTCTCGCACCTTCGCGTCGACATGTTCACGCTCCAGTAGCTCCAACTTGCCAGTCAGCGTGCCGACTTGAGACTGTTTTGTGGCCAGGCCACTCTTCATAGCACTGAGCTCATGTCACCCCAATTCGAGTTGGTCCTCAACCTTTCTCGCCTTGCGGGCATAAAACTCCACATCGGATTCCAATTGTTGTTTCTCAGTAGCCCAGTCAGCTTCCTTCGAAACACTATCTTCAACAAAAGACTGCAGCTTAGAACACGCCTTAGCCGCAACATCCTACGCAACCTCGACTTCTCGGCGGACCCGACTCAACATCTGCCTGAGTCTGTCCATTTTGGACACCGCCTCCGTCAGACTACACTCAAGGTCCTTCAGATGAGCCCCCTGAGCCTCAGCGGCCATGGTTGATTGATCCAATCACTTCTCTTCAGCCTGCTTATTAAGCCACTTGATTTCACGGAGTGGATTAGAATACATCAGCTGCATATGAGAAAAGACACGCTCTAAGGTATATATTCTTTCACGAGCCACCTCGACTTTCGTTCCAACAACGACCGCGTGACTCATATGAGACATACCCAACATGAGATACTTTTAACCCTTGTCCACATGCTGTTCCAATATATCCTCCTCTGATTTTGGAGCGTGGTCCATCAGCCAGCTGTGACGCCTGCTTATATGTTTCCTCGAAGCATACTCAACATCCGCCTCTTGGTGCCAGACATGTGATCTCATTTTCACCAAGTCTGGTGCTAACGGGCTTATCCGTGCATCAGGATGAAGTTTCCCCTGATCATAAACTACGCCAGCACTGCCCTTTATGGTCGCCACCATCCTCGATCAGACTCTTATCCGTGGCTTTTTCCTTATCAAGAACGGCCAACCCTTTATTGCGAGATGGCTCAACAGGATCCGGAGGTAGAGGAGGGATCGAAGTATCCAAAGGACCTTCCAACAATTCTAGTTGTGGCCTAGAACTAGACGGTGAGTAGTGCGGACTACAAGAGACACGACCGGTACCGCGACCATCTTTAGGCGAATCCATAGTAGGGGGATCAGATTCTACCACCTCAGGCGAATCTTCACATGAACCTTCAACAACAATGGTCCCATGCGAATTAGCACTAGCGAAAGCTGCCATTGCGACCTGCACCAGACGATCATTCAAAGTCTCAACCTGCGTGTCACTAAGGTTCGACCTACCCATGACTCCTGCCAACCGCATGTAATCTTTCTCCAAGAAAGAAACGTCAGTCTCCGCTTCAACAGGCCCAATAGGCTCGCGCTCCTCTCTCACTGGAGCGACTCATGCCAAATATGGTCCAACTCTAATGCGAGCCCTCTTGTTCATGAAGGAAGCAAGCGTCTCAGACGGCTCCTTCACATCGAACAGAACATGAACTTTGGCCCCAACAACCTTCCTCTTCCTAAAAGATGTCCTATCTTCTAACTTAATGCGCGATTCACGATACATAGTGGGGGCAACACGCCAATTGTCCCATATCCCACTACGGATGAAGTTGAAAACTCTTATGACATCGACCGCCTTCCTTTGCAGCACGACACAAAATGTTTCCATGTGTTTTGCTCCTCTAAGGTGAAAGGAGTGGTAGGAAACCTTCCTGCAAGGGAACACAAGTAATGAGTAGTTGGCTCGCTATCAAGCATATCAAAATTGCGAGAAAGATATTGAACTTATGGAGCGGTCTGAACTTTCGCTCTAGCGGACGACCCCTGCACCGAAAATACCTCGAATTCGCAGGAGCCAAGAAGCAGCAATTCTGCCAGAACTTGAAATCATCAGGCAGTTTACCGAAGCACTTCGGCGACTTCATCTTATAGAAAGCGTTGCTCTTCAGCTGAGGAGAAGTCAACAACTGAATCACCCGCGGGGTCACACTAACACCGACCTCCTTAGCACTATGCAAAATCTTGAGGATGATCCTGTATCCATTGGGTCCCAATTGAGCCGAAGGAATCCCAAAGAGATCCAATAACTCCCAAATCACGTCCAGAATAGGGAAACACACCCCAGTTTGAAGCATCCCCCGATGTAAATAGATGTAATCGATAGGAGGTGACATAGGCATTTGGTTGCCCGTTAGGAGATACAATGGCAGGTCCTCCTCAGGAACTCCAAACTTCGTATGAATTTCATCAAGACCAGACTCAGACAACAACTTATTTTCAAAAAATTCCAACGCCTCAGCCAAAACAACATCATCAAGAATGTTTTCTTGAGCTATGAAGAAGACGAATGATCTTTTCAGGACAATATTTTGGAAAGGAAACAAAGTAGAAGAATCAGACTCTGCACTGCGGATCACCTAAATAGATGATGGTTTTCTGCCGAATCGACGCACGTGCCATTAATGCGGCGTGCGGCTCAAGCAACAATTCAGACTCAATCATCATGAGCGACGCATCCCTTCAAGAGATGAAAACGAACTGATGTGATGACCCACTAACTCAGGGGTAGTAGCTGGTGATACATAAAAACGGTAACGCCTGGTACACGCGTCGTGATAATCTCAAAAAAATACGGACCCCAGCATCAGCTCAACACTAAACAGGCCCAAGCGATTCTAAGCCCGCTCAAATTCAGTCTGCTAGGCGGACTCGGACTCACACAACACGCTAGGCCACACGTCTCATAGTTGTCCTCAATACCCGTAAGCCCTCCTCAGGCAAGTATCTCGAGGATCTGTTTCGGACGGGCAACTACAACTACTGTTTTCTTCCAACTAGGAAGCAAACATTAGAGTATCTTCCACATAGGAAAACTCCCTTCTACGAAATGCTCTTGGATTAGAAACTATCTCCCATGTATCTAGGAGCGCAGAGCTAACATGGAATTTCCCTCCTGCAGCATGACTCCTAATTAGAGAGGGATCTTCACAAAGATTCCCTCCCTAATCTACGCCTACGATGGCTTGGTTGAACCAGGATTCCTTGCACTATAAATAAGACATGAGGCTTTCATCCATCCGTCCATCTTGCGGCCCACTTAACAATTTGGGGACAAGACATTTTGTGCTAGGGAATCCCATCTTAAGTATCAAAACTAAGAGAAATTCTACAGTGCCTGGTCTTTGTGCCTGGATGTTGTCCATCATGTGAATGATGACGTGGCAATTATGGTTGTGTTTGGGGAGGGGTGAGAACAAGCAAAGAAAACATCAAATGAAAAGGGTTACCTGGATGTTCAAACTCTTCTTTATACCCATGATGCCTCTTCCACTTCAAATGAAACACGGCTAGAAATGAAACAACCAACTATGGTAGATTTGAAGAAGAAGGTAGATCTGAAGAAGAAACAAAGAGGCGCAATTTGAAACATAGCAAAGGGAAAAATGGGAGCTTGTTTTATTTTTCTGCTTGTTGGGTTTCAGAGCAAAACTAAAGGAGAGAAGAAACAAATGGGGTTTTTGCAGAGAAGAGACAACACAAAGGGTTGGGTTTTACATGATGGACACCATCTAGGCACCAAAAAGGTATCAAAGACCAGGCATTGTAGATTTTCTCCAAATCTAAATGCATCATCCACTCTATTGAGTGGTCATTTACCCTTGGCCCAATTTTTGGGACCAAAACATTTATTTGCTATAGACCCCACTGAACAATGCACTGATTTTATATATTGGATAATTTCAAAGACATCCCCTAAATTTTGATATATTGGTCTAGTCGCCCTTCATTTGTTAGTCACTCGCTGGTGAAATTTATATTTGACATAGACACTTTGATATACTTCAAGTATTTTCTTTGTTTTTATGGCTCCCAACAAAGTGCTTAGAAGCTAATTTATAACTGAGAATTATGAACAAGCTTATGAATGAACAATTTGTTTTGCTTTTGAATGAATTGCTGATTAGAAGCTATAAAATTAAAAGAATGTTTGTTTTTAGGTATTGATTTGAAGTTTTTTGACATAGCACAACAATTCTCGCTGCCACTACAAGCCATTGACATTAACTCCTATTCTCCAACTGTTTTATCTCATTCAAACACTATGGAGATCCCCTTCTACCACCACTAGAAACCATCCCTATATCCATCTCCATTATTCAAACAATCTCAAGAGAAGGAGAAAGAAGATAACGAAGAAAATGAGAAGGAAGAGTGGTGGCAACACTACTCGTGTGATAGAGAGAAGGTAGAGAAGAGGGGATGGTCGGTGAGAAGAGGGGTAGCACATTAGTTATTACAAATTTATTATGAAGTTATTACTGGAATGGATTTTCATTAAGCACTCGGTGCTAAGTGATCAACACCTCTGTAGCACCCCGTATTTTTTTAATATTTATTAAATTTAATAAATTATATATATATATATATATATATATATATATATATATATATATATATTTGTGTAATTGTCCTCATTAAGTTATGGGCATATGCATGAGCTAGTTGTTTGTCTACGTGATGTGTGTTTTGTTTCTTAAAGAAGGTTAGTAGAAAATTGATTTTTTTAATGGTATATTATTTGTACTCTAGTGTTGGTTCATTTGGAAGGTAGTTTGTTTATTAAGAATTAATTACGTACTTACCCTCCTCTACCGAATCTCGGGACGAGATTCTTTTGAGTTGTATATATTGTAATACCCGCCTAATTAAATAAATATAATTTTTTTTATTATTTATTAATTATGGCATATATTGTAATCTCAATTATTTGGAAAAAGATTTGTGTTTGTCATTACTAAATAAAATAAAGTGTGTGTGTGTGTGTATTTAGCCAAAAATTTGTAAACCCTAATGTTGATGAGTTGTTACCTAATTGTATTTGGGCTTGGTTTTGGGCTTTCATTAAAATAATGATTAGGGTTTTATTTTGTGAAGTTAAAGAGCGGGCGCTCTCAGAATTTTAGTGAGGGCGAATAACAACCCATAGTATAAAAACAAAACCCTTTTTCCTTCCTCATTTTCTTTTCTCCTTTTGTGCAACAATAAGAGCAAGATTGCTCTTCCTCTTACCCTTTTCGGTGGCGACGAAGGCGAGAGAGATCGTGAGGGTCACTGTGTAGCAAAAGGGGAAAGCAGCCGCGTGAAGGGCAACAATGGATTGGCGAGAGAGGGCTTTTTCTGCGTAGTGGTGATGTTGTGTCTGTGCGAGGGCAGTGGGAGGTTGCGATGAGATAACGAGCAAAAGGGTTGTTGGAGGTGTTGTTGCAGTGGTTTTGAGGGCGTGGAAGGGCTGCGTTACAGGCTGTTCCAGGGTTGATTCCTGGGTGTTCAAGGACTGTGGAGGTTGAGCGTGGTTGTCGAGAAGAGAGGGTGGTGATGATTCGTGATGTGTTCTGTGGAGGATGTGTAGAGAAGAAAAAGAACAT
Organism: Berberis thunbergii; assembly: GCA_003290165.1. NCBI lineage: Eukaryota > Viridiplantae > Streptophyta > Magnoliopsida > Ranunculales > Berberidaceae > Berberis > Berberis thunbergii. Next base: position 76,935 of record QNQO01001985.1, on the reverse strand, counting down.
GGAGGCGAGAAATCTGTTGGTGGTTTATTTGTGATGCGAGGAAGAAAAAAAATGAATAAGGGGCGGCGAAATGGAGGATGTTGTCGATCTTTCAAACAAACGAGAATAGCGGGCGAGGGGATGATGAGCTATTGTTGGGGTGGTTGAGAAGAAGAAGTGGCATCGTGTGGACGTGGATTGGTTGCGCAAATCATTGGTGATTTCATCAAGTGAGTTTTCTTATTCCCTGTATTTTGCAATCCTTGTTTCTTGACTGAATTAGTGATTTTTGAGGATTTGATGATGGGGTTTGTGAGTTTTGTTGTGAGGATGTGTGGTTATGATTTGGATGTTGGTTTGGTGGTGTGATGACATGTATTTGTGTGTCTTTGATGATTTTGGATTGTGGGTTGGTTTGATTTTGGATGAATTGAGATTTATGAAATCGAATGATTGTTCATTGTAGTTTAGGAACATATTTTCAATCAGAAATTTGTGAATTTTGAACTGATAGCGATCTTGACATATGTTTGGAAACCATTCTCTTAATTATATTTTGGTCTTACTGGGACTGTGTCATATGATCCTGTGTAGTACACAGTCATGGTGTACTTAAGTAACATGTATGTCTCAGCTGAACTTATGTAAGCAACACTAATTTCATTAGTACAAAATAAGAAGTGACAGTACTTCACGGTCAGTTTAGTGAATTTGAATCCCCCATTTTGAGAAATGTTTTTGTTTTCTGTATGTACCTTGAGTGCTTGTTAGAATTTCTCTGAGGAAAATGAAATGGTGTTGTGATGTCTGATATAATAATGGTGGTTGTGAACTACCTTAGCATGTATTCTCTTTTGATAGTTCATCCAATAAATTCATATGAAGTGGTTGCCTAATGAGCTTTTCCATGTTGCATCTTGGAGTATACCTAATTGCCAAGGTCCTATCATAGTTTCATCGTTTGTAACCAACTGGGGTACGATATAAAAACTGTTGTTTTCTCATTTGATTATATAGTAGGAAATATCTACAAAAACTTTGATATGGCTATCTGGAATTCAACTTGACATTGTAAGCAGTGTTTTACTCTTTTGGAAATGCTCGTAAGCTCAATATTTCATTTTAGAAAGCATCTGTTGCCCCTGTCATTCTCTGCAACTTGTTAGAAGTGTAGCTTAAGGGATAATGTCTTGTCGATATTAGTTTTATGTATGATTAAACCCTCATTTAGTTTAGGTCTAGAAGAAAATTTTCTAGTAATAGATATTGGCTGGAATTTAACTGTGCACTTGTTTTTGCTTGAGTATTTGTATTTTTATGCGAATTGGTATGCATATTTTTTTATATGATTTTTATATGATGAAAAGAGACGAGATGTGTGAATTTGGAAATGTGTCAAATATTATTTGTTTTCCAAAAGAATGGTGGATACTGTGGTTGATTTACTTATGGTTGACAAAGTATCTCCATAAAAGAGTTTTGAGTTTTAGTTGATATATTTTTTATGCTCTTTTCCACAACTCCGAAGAAAAAAAATGTGAAAAGAAAAGAAAAGAAATTGTTTTGTATACAGACTTGCTTGTATACGTGTGATATTATTATGGGTATGCAGACTTGCTTGCATATCGGTGCAACGTTCCATGTGAGTTCGGTTGTACGTGTAGATTTAGGAAATGCTTGCCATGGATCGAACTTCGGGTGTGATGACATGTTCCTCGAGGTGGCACCCCACTTGGAACATGTACGCTTCGAGTGGTTTCGAAGGCAAGGGAGACACTTGGGTGAGGTGTGTTCGACACAAGGAGGATAGTGCGATTGTGGAAAAGAAGCGAGATTTCGTTTTTGTGTATGTGCATGATTACCTTAAAGGAAAAAACTAAATGCTCATTCAACCATTGAATGAAAACTACATGTCTTCCTAAAGGTAGAAAATGTGTTTTGTTAATATTTCAATAATAGTCCAATATGACTATGAATTGTATCATTGTTTGAAAATAAATCACATTTGTGAGGACTGATAACTTAGAAATATTATCTGGTTGCTTTTAATTTTTTTATGCAGGATGACAAGTCTACTCATATTTTTGCAGGTCAGACTTGCCATAGTCAATTTCTATAATTATGATGATAACACCTTTGCCTCATTGAGGAACTATCTGATGTGTGGTTGTTTATTGTTTTTGTTTATTTTGATGTTGTCATGTGTGGATTTATTGATTTTGGGATGATGATTTCTCACATTAGCTTTATTGCTTGACCCAAGTGAGCTTTTGCTTCTTGGGTACATTCCTTTGGGAATGCAGCCGATTAGTCTTTTAGGTTTAGAGACTTTTGAGCAGCGTTACCGGAGTTCGCTAGTAGGCTAGCAACGCCAGAGTCTTTCCGGGTTAGAGTTTTAATTGTTTCAGTAATTTCATCATGTTTTAGTTGTTGCTGCTATTTGTTTCTGTTGTTATTGAATTTTCACGTCCAGAGTTTTGAGGGAAACAGATAATCCTACGTGGATTTTAGGATTTTCGTTTTCTTCGAAAATCGGGGCTGACAACCTCCCATGGTGCCGACTCTAATCAGAAATTCAAGTTTTAATCGAAATAAATAATATAAGAAAAAAATCATATTTAAAGTGTCCCACTTCTTATTAACACTTATGAATCTATTAAAAACAAAAAACAAACACCATCTTATTCCCCCAAGTACGTCTCTCATTAAAATGGATGACTATTAGTTCAACTATTATATAGTCTAAAGCACTACAGAAGGTGTAATTATCATAGATACCATGTGGACATTTCTATCATTGTATGAAAACCTTTTGTACTATAAAACAAGAGTTAATTTGTTTTTGGGTCTTATGATATGTAGAGGCGGAACCCCTCTCAATTTTTAAATAATTTTATTATATAATTAACCTTTTAAAAAATCAATTTTATAATGTATAACACAATATATAAATTGTTCATTTAATTAATTTTTCATCTTTCTATTGGTGTAGTGGTTGGAAGTTTGTAAATTTTGTAAACGACTCGAGTTTGATACTCATCGAGCGCATTTTTTATGGCTATTCACTATACATTTTTTATGGTTACTGATAATGACTATTTTTATCATTGTTACTCGCCTAATTTTTTATTTTCAATACAATTTTATAGTAATTGCAAACATTAAAAAAATTGTTTAGTTTATTTTTGGTCCCGGCATATGATTTCTTTTCTATATAATTTTGTCATTGTGACATTTCCCTACTTTTTTGTTTTCAACGCAATTTTATATGTAATTGCAAACATTAAAGCAATGATTAAAACAATGAATTGCTTGTTCACAAGTGGCGTAAAACCTCCAACAAAAAAATAATTGAAATTAATATATAAAATAATAACTAAAGAATTCAATGAAAATATATGCCACTAGGCAACTCGTACAAAATTTGAGCCTCATATAAACATTTTTCGATGAAATTGTATTAGGATCTTATTATGTTTGTAAATTTTTGATTTTTTTTAGCTTCAATTAGATATTTATCCTAATTATTTTGTGATTTTAGTTATATATTCTAGTTATTAGGCTCGTTTGCCCCTTGCTAAGGTTATTGATATTGTGACCTTATTTTTGCTTTAAATTGGATTACACTTAATTCAATTTGGTATATGCAATGTATTTTTATAGTTGTATTTTAATCATTTTACTAACTCGGGTAGAATCCCCCCACCGACTAAAATCTTGGGTCCGCCACTAATGATATGTACCAACTTTAAGCTTGAGTTCCAAGTTTGTTCAGCTTTGATTATGGGTTCCAACACCATGTTAACCGTTAAATGTCTGTCTAGTAATGGAATGATTTTTTTATTGATTTTAGTATAGATAAATTTAGACTTTAGATCTCACAATTTATACTAGCTTTGCATTTAGGTCCTATATTTGTAACAGAAAGTTGACAGTTAATATGGTCTTGGAACCCAAACTTAAAGTTGAACGCACTTAGGACCAAAAACTCAAAACTGATACAAAATATAGGACCCAAACACAAATTAACCCATAAAACAAACATACCCTTATCCCATGCAATTAAACTTGTTTTCTTGTCTTCCTGAAATTGTGAAGTTAAACATGCAACATTAATTTTCACATAAAAAACATATATTATTAATTGATTATAACTTAATAGAAAATGACTTTAAATGCCTATTTTTCCACTGAATAATTCGCGAATGTCATCATTCTAAACGGATAATCTCAGTTTCATTTCTAAAGCTAAAACAATATTCCAATTTGCAGACAATCAGACAAACCATCAACCACCAAAGACTCTTTCAACTCAGCATTGTGGTCTCTCTTTTGTTCCTCTTTATTCGTACAGGTTTAACTTGATCTTCACTATTGAAGTTATAAGAACTAAAGAAAAGAGTTATCCATGCACAAAATTTTCCTCTTGATCTTGTGATTCTTTCAGAGCCACCCATAGAATCAACTCAAGTATTATTCTCATAAAAATCCAGATTAAAAAAATGATGGCAGGGAGATGACGATGACGATGAGATAGGCGCTTTGCTGGCCAGAAGATTCGGTGACTCAGGCGCGACATGTCATGTCTAACTAGGAATAAAATGATTTGATATACGACCTTTATCTACAATTATAATGTCAAAAAAAGAGAATTTGCAGGAACAAAACTCCTCATCTTTATAAGCTTTTTAAAAAATGCAAGCTTTTGTCACACTTCATGTGAGAATCAATAGAAGGGAAGCCTCCCACTTGGATTGGGGAGCTTGGAATCCATTAACAAACTATTAGGATTCTAGCTCCCATAAAATAAATACAATTTTAAAAAAATAAATAAAAAAGGACTTCACTATAATGACTGATGCTACATTAGGTAACCCTACCAACTTTCTTTTAAAAAGTAGTATTCAACAAAAACCTAATCACTTTAAGGTATTTTAATTCTCTAAGATTTCTCTTCTTGATGAATATATTCTCCTCAATCAATCAATACTTATTAGGGAAGTGCAAAAAGTAACTAAAAAAGCAATCATATGGAATCTGTTAAAGTTAAGGCTAGAGTTTAAATGCTCAACGTAAGATTAAAGGCGTACTGATCAATGTGAGGTAAGAGAGCTTCTACCTGACGAGGAAATCAGCGACCGAGGGAGTGAGGGGACTGTCTATTCCCCTCGGGATGTGTGCCAAAATTTTCATGCGCACATCTCAAAGGGGGTGGACGGTCCCCTCCTTCCCTCACTCCCTCGGTCGCTGATTTCCTCGCTGGCTTCCTCGACATTTAGAATTCCTGGTGAGGTAAACCACAACTTAGTTGTCTAAAAAAGATCTGAAATTCTAGCTGGTCTGGGAAAAACCAGCGAGGTTGCTGCCTGGAGGGCGAATTTACCCTTTTGCCCTCCCTTTTTAACAACCTTTTGGAAAATGTGTTTAAAAAGGGAGGGCAAAAGTATAAAATCTCCCTCCAGACAGCAACCTCGCTGGTTTCGCAGGCCAGGAAGAATTACTCAAAAAAGATACTTCTCAAATCAAGAAGGCAAACACTAAATTTATGTTTAACAAAAAAAATCCTAACCGTCAAATTCCCTCGAAATGTGCGTCGGGCTGCTTGATTTGCCTCGAGATGCACTTGATTTGCCTCTAGATGTGTGTTGGGTTGTTTGATTTGCCTTGAGATGCGTGCATAATTAAATTTGGACCGTTAAATTTTCCTCGAGATGAGTTCTTTTAGATGAAAGATTTGTTAAAATAAACTGTTTGATTTTTCTCGAGATATGATTACGATTTTTGGGCCTTAGAATTTTTTTGAGATGAGATGTTCGAGATACGAAAGATTCAATCTCAGCCTTAAATTTCTCAGAGGTATTTTGGTAATCTACTTTGAAAACAGACAAAAAAATGCAATATGAATTTTAATTGGGGGCAAAGTTGAATTGGCTATATGTTTTAGGGGAGAAAGTACAATTAATCCTAATAATAATAAATTTATTAGTGATATTATTGAATTTATGGGGAATCAAATTCCCATACAAAAAAAAAACTTGGAAATTTTTTGATTTTATAAATACAAAAGTCATTCTGGTAATGATATTTTTGTAAAATATTGAAGGGGAGCATACACCAAGGCAAGAAAAAGAAAACTCGAGCAGAATGGAATAGTTGAGAATATTAGCTAATTGAATGATGGATTCCATCCATTTTTGTTCGAAACAATACTTAAAACAAGCAATCAGATTTATAATTTTTTTTTTGCATTAAATTATTGACAACATGGTTGTTATCTTAGTACTTTGTGCGTTGGTAGCAAGAATCATAGCCTACCTACTATTAGATCCCATTCTAATTAGGGGTGGCTTATTTATATTATCTTTCATTCTTTTGTTCTTCTCAAACGTCTAGATTCAACATATTATAATTCTCACGACCCCAAAAAAAAAAAAAACCCTTAAATATCAAATGAGTAGATACCTTGAATGCATTCGATAACATTGTGTGTTTTATATTAAGAGTCATGTGCCAAGACTGATGGAACGTTTTATGAAACATTCCATAAAACTATATATGTGATGCATGTTGAACACATTTTGAATTATCCTAATGAAAATGATATAGTGACAGGAATCACATGAAGAGATTATTCAAGGGGTGATGGATATTGTAATGGATAAGATGATGATGATCATGACCCAGTTGACAATCATGTTTCGAAGAGATGATTCAAGCATTACTAACCTTAAATAACTACTTGGCACATCATAAAAAAGAATATATCAAATGTAGTGTAAGTATTTCAAAAGTAGAGATAAATTTTTTGTTTGTTTGTTTGTTTGTTAAAAGGGAACAGATCGATGAGATTGAGTTCGGTTTTATGTAGAGAGAAAAGGCAAAGAAAGAACTGAATTGAGAAAATAGAAGTTCTCAAGTGAAAATTTTCTTAATGTTATGAATTTTTATGTGTTATTGTTTTTGTGTATTTAAACAAATTTTAATTTATATATTTGTTGGGACCTTATATAAAGAATTAGTGTTTAATCAGTTATTGTTTTTATGCACATGCACTTACGTAAATAAGAAAATACATATAAAGGCATTAGGAATTATTGGAATTTTCCTTTCTCATATTTTGACATGAGATAATCACGAGTTTACAATGACAAACTATTTCATTCTTTTGGGATGATTTTCAATTATAAAATAGGTTTCACGAGTTTACAATGACAAATTATTTCATTCTTTTTGGGATGATTTTCAATTATAAAATATGGTTCACAAGATAATTATAATAAAGATAAATGAGACGTCTATTATTGCTAATGAAAGATTGAAGAAAACTAAATATTGGGTAATTTTAAATATAAACGCATGCAATATCATTATTTTTCTTTTCTTTTCTTTTCCTTTAGTAGTTATTCTCTGTTAGTATAACATCCAACCAATGGATTCATTCACAATATTTTAGTGTTAATTTACTTGCTTGTAAATGTCAATTTACCAAGTACATAATAAATTTTGCTTTAAACATTTAATGGTTATATTGATAAATAATTTTATAAAAGAATGCGCATTTTACACTTGAATGGCTAGTAATCAAATGAAGTGGGAAGTAATGAAAATTACTATGACCTTGTTTCTTAAAATCACTAAAATTGAAGTCTTAAGTTGATATTGAGATTTATATGAATGCTGATATTGAAAGTATAAATAAAAAAGGCTTAATTGTTAAGGCAAAATTAGTTTTTTCTTCATCATAAACTTTAATTAAAGTTTTTTTTTTTAGCTTATTAACTATATGTCAAGGATGGATATGAAGATTGAAGGTCTGGATCATAGTTTAGAGCTAAACAATAAAATTTTCTTTTATCTAAACATTAACTGCTCACCAAACATCAGTTCAGTTTACTTCATAGGTATTAACAAACACAGCTTAACAGAAAAATTACTGATTTTTTTTTAAATTAAGTTCTAAGTAATGAACGTATTATTTAGGCTTTTAATGTTGAATTTAACAATTGCTATATTCAAATTTTGCATAAAAAAAATTAAACTTGGTACTTTGGTAATGTACTTTGGAATTTGAGACCATCATGGACCGATCGAAGAAATAGACTCACGTGGACCTGATGTCTGCAGCCAAGCCCAAGACCCACAATTATATTATTTGGGCGTTTGAGAATATTAGCCAGTTAAAACTTCCTTTTCTTCTTATACTTCCTTCTGCAAATGTCATTCATATAATTGAAGAGGCACTGATAAATAATATAGCAATGTAAGTCTTCTTGCTCATGAAGAAGTTACAATAAAGTGCTTTGTAGAAATTTCTATGCCAACTCCATGAATCATCAAATCAAAATGAGAAATTTTGAATGACAAAGCCAAGTGTACTTATATCTTCACTCAATTGCACAAGTTCTTTTGGGCTCGGCAGAGAAATTCATGTCATATTTGTTCGCTAAAAGAGAGGGAGGGGATGACCAATGAGGTACCAGCTCAGTGGCAGACTTGTGGCGGATGGAATCATAAATTCATGGTTCGAACCCCTCCTATTCCAAATGTAGCCAGCGGGATTCGAACCCTGGACTTGTGATTCCATTTCTCACAAGTCTACCGCTGAGTTGGTACCCCATTGGCCATCTCCTCACTCTCTTTTAGCGAACATGTATGAAATACTATTTCAGCTTCATTTGGAGAATTCAACAGTCTGGGTCATACACCTCAACACTCTGGGTTATACATCTCAGGACATATGTTCAGCTAGTTCATGGAACATAACTTCCTCCCAATAGATTTTAAAAAGAAAATTCACATATATTAACTTGCAAAGCGGAACTGGAGGATCATTATCAAATAGGACCACCTAAAAATAAATTTTTACCTTAACACAACCAAAGTATTCGAATGCCTCCTCATGACAAAGAGTCGGAAAATGACATGGAACTGAGGATGCAGTCATGCAGAGTAGGGTAAGGCCTTCGTGGACCTGTATGAACCATGTTTATATCTGTGATGACTCGAAGGAATCGTGTAAGTAGGAACGTAAATACAGTTGATGAATAAAGAACAGGAAATTCATATACCAGCAGATAAACTCAATTGCTATTAAAATTGAGAAGAACTTCAATAACGCATTACACTTTGCGCTCAAACCAACCGCTGAATTCAACTGAAGAGTTTTTATATTAATTAGTTTTGCAAAACTGATTTCATTTGCACAAATCCCTTGCGTCAGGCCATTCAAATTGGAACAGTGGCTCCAACCTAGTCTTTTCTTCTTTTTTCCACCAAAGATAGCAACTCATGGAGAATGATATCACAGACTGAACACAAAATCCAGAGAAACTAAATTTTCAAACATCGCCATAACATACCCTTGTGATCTGAGCCTTGTACCAACTTTTTATTGATTTGAATATGTACCTGTTTTGATGCCAGCAAGTCTGATTTGAGTATCAAGTAAAATAGTATAGATATGATGCAGGAGCAACAGCGCAAAGAATTTCAAACATGGAACCTTTATCATCCACGCCTTAAAAGGTTGTCCATGGCATAATGCCGTATGTACATAGTATAGGTTCAATAGTTGATTGTCTTGGAAAAAGCATCTTGTTCTTTGAGAATGCGTTGTCCTACATTAAAAAATATATAGAGGAAGCGGTGTTCAACAAATCTTTCCTATTTAATAACAATGCACATAAATTACACGAACAAAATCCTTGTTGGGGGGGTGAGAGCAAAGAATAGAGGGAACCAGCACTCCTTTTCCCTTTTTCAGGGATGGCCATTAATCAGCTCGAGGCACACTTTGCATGATATTGCTTTAGCAACATTTTATATTGCTTTTGCCAATCCGTTGTACAGTGTGTTTCCTTACTGGCGGAGTGCAGAGCTGAAGACAGGTCACCATACATCACGTAGATACCTCCCTTCCATTTGCAAGTGCTTGACCACGCTCTCAGCCTTGGTGCTGTCCATGGATCCCTGCAAACATAATTTCCAGAAGTCTATGTTCAGTTACTTACATCTAATGGCGCCACTTCTTTTTTCAAGATTATATTAATTAGGGTCAAGGCCAATGCATTTGGTTAGGTAGCTGATTGAGATTTGTTTTTAATTTATGAAGGCCAATGTATTTGGTTAGGTGTCTTTTCCCTCAATAATTTACACCACTAATAACCTTCATTGTCCTAGGATTCTAGCTTCTAGTCACCAACTACATAAATTGCATCATGTTTGAAGCTCGATCTCTTAAATCACCTCACACAAAACATTAAAAACTTAATTAACTCCCATCTAATTTTATATTGGAGTATAATTATCAAGGGATGCCGAAATTGAGGATTTGACGCATTCCAATGGTATATTCCAATGAATAAAAATGAATGAAAATTGAAACGAGTTTTCTAGGCTTGAGATGCGTAGCAAACCATTTCTAAACCGAACTCTTGGCGGTACTATTTTCAGTTTAAGTGTGCAGACTTGTATGTGTGTACGAGTGTCGATAGCAATACACAATACATACACATGCAGCACATACTATATACTATCATCCTATGTTATTTCCCATAACTCCTGAAAAATTATTCTTACGTGGAACCATGATTATGTATTAGTAATTGTACAAAGCAGACAGATACTCTACAAACATTCTTTATGGGAAGCTACTAAGTGACTTGGATGACCTCCAATTTTAGAGGTGCGCTGGGCCTGGGGGCTTTATAATGTGCCTGTTTGTCTATGTGACTTGGGAAGAACCTTAAAATGGAGTGGCCACGCGGAGTTTAGTATATAGTAAAAGCTAAACAGGCTCTCCATTCAGATTAATGTGATTCAAAGCCACATGATTAGAGTATCATTCTTTTTAACACGACTAAAGAGGAGAGATTAGATCATACCTGCTCTTGGGCGATGGTGTGAAGAGTCCGATGAACATCTCTGGCCATGCCTTTGGCATCACCACAGACGTAGAGATAACCGCCCTGAGAGATCATGTTCCACACATCCGAGGCCTAAACAAAAACAATATATGCATTCAGAATTCTAAGCATGACCACCAGCTGCAAATAAATGGAAATGGCAGAGAGAAAAAATAGTAGTAGATGCAATCTTAGAATTACCCTTTCCATCATCTTATGCTGCACATATTGCTTATTTGGCCCCTCACGCGAGAATGCAAGAACTAACTCGGAGATTGCACCTGATTCGACAAAACCATTTAATTCATCTTCATATATGAAGTCCTGCAAAACAGAGTATATGCTCAATAAAAATCTGCACCTAGATGAGAACAGCTGGAAACTACAGCAGAAGAAGATACGTGTTAGTTATTACCATTTGGCGATTCCTGCAACCAAAGAAGAGAATTGCAGGTCCCAATTCTGCACCAGCTTCTTTCAGAGCAAATCGTTCCTGAAATAAAAGAGAACAGCTTAGTTTGCACCATTAAAGCAGAGTATGGATACAAGAAGTTGCAGATTAGGATTAAACTACAAACCTGCAAAAATCCCCTGAAGGGTGCCAATCCAGTACCAGGGCCAATCATGACAACCGGTGTGGTCGTATCCGCTGGAAGTTTGAAGTTAGATTGCCTCACAAAAACTGGTGCCCAGCTGCAATCACGGCTTTCTTCTAATGACACAGCATTCTACAAAAAAATTGAATTGATCAAGAATATCAGATTAAGACAGTTCTCTTAACAAACATGGAAAAATAAAGAGTCATATCACTATTAGGATAAAAACAATTAAATCCAGAAATCTAGAAGAATAAGAATAAGCATAATTACATCACAAAAATGACATGTGATATCTGACAACTACCAATTATTCCACGGAAAATGCTAAACAGTTTTAATATCTACTCCAGTCGAAAGATACACAAACAGATAGGTTCCCCTAGTATCCTTCAAGTGCAGTCCTCACAGAGTAGTTGAGTGTGCATAGTGCACAAACCATCAGTAGTGAATAGCTTACAAGCTCCAGATTGAGGAAATGAAATAAATACTGTATGAAGAAAGACTGACCTTCATCCAGGTTGAGCAAACTCCTTTGTGAATCCGACCTGTTGGTGTCTTCTCGTAGACTAACGCACATGTGACATGGATTCGAGTTGATGCCATCCTGTAACAGGACAGGGCAGATGATAAGTAAAACATAACAGACCACAATCCAAGGAAGAACCAAACGAGTGGAAAATCCCCTTTCCATCTACCTGTAAAAAGGAAAGGCAAAAACAGAGACTAATAATCAATTGGAAAACAAAGATAAATGAAGTCCTGAGTTAATATTCTACGGTCCTATTCTTCTCTTTCACTATCCTATAATGATAAATGTCCACCAGGTAAAACAACCTACAGAGTGTAACAATCCTGAAGCTCCTGACGCTAAAAATAATGGGGCTCCTCAATCTCACAGTAAATATCTAACTCTATACCATCCTATTCTTTTAAAAAAAAAAATAAGGTCCATTGGATGGCTTAAGAGTATCCAATACTTCCATTATCCCAATTCCCAAGAATGTAATAATTTACTGGTTATGCTTATATGCTGGGGTTTTTTCCACATGGTTTCCAAGGTAGAACCAAGGTTAATCACAGTATGCCCAGTCATAGGTACGCTTGAAAGCCTTCCAAATTAAGCAAGTATATGTAACAGGGAGTCTCCTATAAAATTAGTTTCTCGAAATTTACACAATGAGACAACTAATGTAAGTAAATCACCTTGGCGATGATGAGATCGAATAGTATCTAGGCTGCAAGCGAGGAGCTACTGCTGCAAAGAAAACTCCAATAGGAGGCTTTGCTGAAGGAAACTCAGCCATCACCTCTAAGAGACTTCTCTGACTTGCAACTACCCACTGTGAATATTCATCCTGCAAAAGGGAGGGGATGGCTTGCTTACAACCTGAAAATATTAAACTTACATATGTACAGATATTTAGTTCAGAGATCTCACCTTTCCAGCCGGAGAAGCAAGAAATCTCAACCGATCAGCTTCACTTGAATCAGATGCATGCGCAGCTAAAGCAAGCAGAGCAGCCTGAAAATTTGAGGATAGGCATCAATGCAGACATCCAAATAAACAAATGAACTTTCAAACACTAAATAAAAACAAATCATGAAAATTACATTCCGAGATTACAAAATACCTTTTTGGGGGAATTCAAAAGATCTGCATATTGTGTGAGTGCCTTCCTCAAAGTGCAGGGAGATGGGAAAGGAGGTGGTAAAGAAGTTCCACCAACTGGAGTGCCATCCTCCTTTTCAGAATGGATTGAAAAATAAGTTTCCGGTGCAAAACCCAATAACCTCTCTGCCTCCTCCACGTTTTCAATATGATTTTCACAAAAGACACCAACATGGTCTCCTGTTTCATATCTGAGGAAAGTGGGTGAAATCAATATCAGATAAAGTGGATGAAATCAGTATGAGACTCATCATTATTATTGAACAAAAGTAAAATGAAATAATTAAAAGGTGTCTGAATAAAAGAGCAGGCAGAAGAAATTTACGTAAGCCCAGTGCCAGAAATATCAAATTCCAGATGGATACAAGAACGATCTGAAGCTGGAGTGTGAAGCTCCCTCTTCACAGCTACGTTAGCCCTGTGAAGCAAATACAAACATGTCATCCAAGGAACAAAAATTAAAATCACTTGTAACATAGAGAATCATTTTTCTTTATTACCTGCATGGATGGTTAACATCATGCACAGTGTGGCCATTTGCATTACTCTGGTTCTTTTCCTGTACCAATGCATCTTCAGGATCATAAAATACTACTCGGTACTCAAGGACAGCAGCAGTATAGGGAGTAGTGACACTTGTTGCATCATCTTCATCACGAAGCAACTGATCCAGTTCAGGCCACACCAATTCTCTCCTAGAAGATATGACAAGAAAAAATCAGGATGACGGGAAAGAATAGAAATAAGTCTGTCCACCAATATCCAAGAAGGTGATGGAGTTCTTTACACACCATGCAGTGAAGTCATCTTCAATGCATTGATCATCATCGCCAATACCCACTGGCACCAAACGCTTTGCACCTGTACAAGTATATAAGGCTCAATCAGGCATGCCAGACACTAATGAAAGCAAAAGAAACAAACTAATGTTACCTATAATACATAAAACTAGACATCATCACTGACATGCTTTCATCATTTTGCACGTAAATGGTTATCAAGTATTTGTTTGAGATGACATATTTCACTGAAAATGGTGTGGAAATCAGCTCTGCCCAAAAACGGCTACTTAAACCTCAAATCAAGGGATTCAACAAAATGGCAATAATTACACAAGAAATTTTAGGAAGCAATTAATACCATAGAAGACGGGAAAAAGAAAAAAGGAAGCCAAATCTTGCATTAGAGGGCTAGCTGATACAACACCTAGACAAATCAGAGAAACCCAGCCTTCCCAAGATACCTAAAGAACCACACTCACATTTCGCCATACAAATCAAGACACCTGTAATTTGGCTATACTTAATTGCAATAATGCCTCACAACAATGTCGTCATAAAAAAAAAGACACTAATGGATTCTTTACTACATTGAAGAAGTTGTTAACATACAAAAACAAGTAAAACAACTTTAAGACCGAGAACATAGACATAAACTTCTAGAAATTCTTAGAACCTAACAAATGGAAAATCGGAAGTCATACCCTCTTCGGCAAGCTGTTCATCCACCACTTTTGCTATCTGTTCCAGTTAATATTATACAAACAAAGTATAAGTAACTTCAACAATGACAAAACTAAAATATAATATGAAAAAATAACTGCTCAATAACAATCCTGGTCCCATTCCCCCAAACTCAGACAATACCAACTTCAATTCTCACCTTATTGAAATGCTCATACTGCCTGTTTCCCAGACCGAATACACCATATTGAAGGTTTTGAAGCCACGCTCCCTTCTCTTTCCCCTGAAATCACGAAAAAAAAATTAGACCTTACTTTGTAAACTCAGGCACATTCATAATCATTGCAAGTGTAAAAACACACTAAATATAACAAATTTCAAGCTTTACAATCATAAAGTAAGAATTGCATCAAATAACAAATAGTAATAATAAAAAGGAACTTACTTCTTCGGTAAACCATTTATAAAACCTGGCGCAGTTGTCAGTTGGTTCACCATCCCCATATCTAATTATTTAACCACAAGTAAGCATATCTTAGTCATTTAGAACTAAACCAATCAAAAGTCAACACATGCATTATTGATACATTCATTCATTCTTTCTTTCTCTACTTACGTTGCCAAAAAGAAAATTGCAAGAGATTCCTTCTTCAATTTCTCCTCGTATTCATCGTCATCCGCAGCATAGTCATCCTACAAACACCGATTCTAATAATCAATCTCAACATTCTGAAAACCAATCAAACTAAAAAAATTCAACCGAAACAAATCAATTTACCAGATCGACCACTTTGAATGTCACTTTATCGTATCTAGCTTTGGCCTCGTCAGCGAGTGCCTGAATTCATTAAAAAATCAACACATGTTCGATAAAATTACAAGAAGATTTAAATCAAAACCTTCGCACAACTATTCAAAATCACTAAAATTGATTGAATTAGGTCAAAATTACTCAAAACTGAACGTAAATTAACAACAGCGAACCTTGGCGAATCCTTCTGCGGTGCCGGTCTGAGTGCCGAAGAAGATCGAGACCTTCTTCTTGCCATCATCTACTTCCGGTTCAAGGTCTTTCACAATCAAAGGCTTCGGCGGTTCTACTTTGCTCGATTTCGAGCCTGACGATCTCCTCCACACGAACACGAACACACAGCCTATCAGAACCGCTATTGATGTCGTCAAGATCATCAGAAGCTCGCGGTTCTGAATCAGAAGCTTGACATCGAAAGGATCCGACATTAGTCGATCGAATGGAGAGCTCGACTGCATAGAAATCGAACAATCAATCGATCGATCTTCGTGAGTTCGTGTCAGCGTTTCAATCGAACGAGCGAGTGAGATCGGTGAAATAGAGAGTGAGAGATAAAACTCTCTACGCCGCTTCGCTTCGATCGTTTCGCTCTCTATCTTTGTGCCTCTGCGTTGCTCGGTTGGCAGAGTGGGAATGAATAAGAGGTGGTGAAAGAACGTGATGAAAGAGAGAGAGAAAATAGCGATTTTATGTTTGTATAGATACAACAGAACCAACGCCCACCAAACTCAACTAGTCAAACCACCTACCACACTTAACCATGGTTGACACTTTGATTCCACCCACATCTCTGGTTAAGCTTTTGCCACCACCTCTCCAATCTCCATACTTCCTTTTCCTCTTATCACTTGTTATTTTTGTGTTTCCCAAAATGACACTTGATTAATTAGTGAGATTCAATGATTATGCATTTGAGTAATTATGTGATTTTGGGTAGCACTAATCGGGGTGAACGGGTCAACGAGCCAGAACACTCAGGATGTGTTTAGTTGCATGGAATCTATGTCATGGGAATTCATGAGGGGACCACTACATTTTAGGCTAAATTGATATATCACTCCACATCCATCATTTGATTTTGTGATCAATGGTGGGAATGAAAGTTTCATGAACATGGGAATTACATGCCTTGGGGGGCCAAGGAGTGAGATTCCCATGTTTATGGGACTTCCATTCCCACCATTGATCACAAAATCAAATGGTGGTCAAATGGTAAATGTGGAGTGATATATCAATTTAGCCTAAAATGTAGTGGTACCCTCATGGATTCCCATGACATAGGATTTCATACAACCAAACACACCCTTAGCTCTTTAACAAACCCGACTTATTAATTAACAATTGACACAACTTGATCAGTCATGCCATGTCATGTTATTAGGGTATTGCTTGTGCCTCTAGCATTGATAAGATGAGAATTTTCAACTTTGGTAAGAAGTGTTTTAGTTATATGCGAACATAAATTTCAATCAAATACCATTTTCTCTTTTCTCTATGTGATTTATTCGATTTTTATGTTTAAATAAATCTTAATTATCTTTATCTAAAACCTCAAACACCATTACAATTTGTTGTAGAGATGTTTGACCTTAAATAACATGACAACAATGTATTTGATACCAAATAGAATAAATTGATGAGAAATGACATGGGATACGGAGTCAAGGAGACTGAACTGAGTTAACATAACAAAGTTGATGGGTCAAACTGAAAATGTCACGAAATTGAAAAACTATTTAGGCAAAAGCTGTTAACAATGAGTGTTTCATACTGTGTTAAGCAGGTTTAGGGTCAAATTGACCAACCTAATTTGGTAAATTAAAAATGGGGATTAAGTAATGTATAGATGGGAACTGAACACAAGGATCTTCTAAGGGATCTTGAAATTTGAGAGCATTTTTTCACCAAAATAAAAGGGGTGAGAAAATCTAATGTTTAGGTTACCATATTTAATGCATTGATATCAGTTTTCCAATTGTCAGTCTCTAATAAATACCATCATCATGGTAGTCTTCTAGAATTTGCTTATAGTCCCAGGGTTTTGTTTTTCATGTTTGTTATATATATACAATTTTAAATGTAGGTTCTAGGGTCACCAACAGAGGTCATTTGTGTAATTAGATAAATTTAAAGAAAAGAGAGGAAACTTTCAACCTTGAACTACTTTATATCAAAGTTTTACTCCTTCCCCGGTACAATAGTTATTAGGGGTGGACAAACGGATCGAAAAATTGTGGATTTAAATCGAATCGAATCGTTTTGCACCAAATGGTTTGGATTTGATTTTGTAATTTAATAAACGGTTTGGATCGGTTCGGATACGTTGTAAGAACGGTTCAAGCCCGATTCCAAAAATTTGAAATCAAACAATTCGGTTCTGGTCCGTTTCTATAACACTTGTACACCTAACCCTAAAAACCCCAGTCTTACTTGCTACCGTCACTTCTTTCATCTCTTTTTCCTATTAGACCACAGTCTCACCTCATATTCTCTTTTCTGCCTCTTTTTCCATCTCCATCCATCTGTCTCTCTCATCTTGGCTTATTCTCGTCATGTCGTTTAGATCATACGAGTTCTTCGAAGCTGCTAGATCGACCATATCTTCACTCCCTTCCTCGCAAACCCTAGTCTCTTCGAAGCTTCTCCTCCGATATCCTTCCCAATACTCCGTTTCGAGCCACTGTCTTCCCCAGCGACGGAAACCAAAACGAGCAACATCAATCCAGTCTCAATGATTTTTTGAGCTGCAAAACCACCTAGGAGCTTCGACTTGACGTACTTCTCTAGGTTCATTAGCTCCTCTGTTTCCACTGGGAAAGCAAGTGAAGAAGATGCAACTATGGCAAGAGAGGGATGGATCTTAATTTTTACTTATTTCTTTATATACAAAAATCTTTAGTGTTTTCCCTATTTTTATTTATTTATTTTTTTTCCCACGTTCAGTTTCCCACGAAGTGATATGCCTAAGAATAAGAAAATGTTTATTTGCACGTTTAAATAACTATCTATTTTCAGTCTTTTCTTGTTTTTTTTAATTCTTAATCAAAATCCCTTATTTATCTTTTAGGGCGAACATATATATATATATATATAAACTGTTGAATTTTCAATATCTGTTGAAAACGAAAAATGAACATTTGGTTAGATGCGACATCTCAAAAGCACGAGATCATAGATTTATATCCATACTCAAAACTATAGAGTTCCAGCCTCATGTGAACTTAAACCCTAAATTGATCATAGATCATGGTTTTAGTAATCCTTTTATGGGAAATTTGCAAATATTTACTTAGTCCTGATGAATAACTAATATCTGAAATTTTGATTTGAAATTTGTCCATTTTGTGTGCCTTGAATTTACCCAACAATTACCTAAGCCTCTACTCTCTCCCTTCATCAATTAAAGACCATCTCAGGTTCAATGGATTATACCAATGCAACAAAATGGTAACATTTTGGAGCTTCAAATTAGATATAATTAAAGGAGCTTAACTAATTTGTTACTAGTAACTTGCAAACTACTACATTGGAATTTATTTCATAACATTTATTAAGTATAGATCACTCATAACTAATAGAGCTTAAAATCCAACGTGCTAATTGAGTTGAGGTTGATGCCCAAACAATTCATTTACTAATTAAAGATGAAGTGCATCAACCATGTCTAAAAAGTTCAGCAAATTAAAGCATTATAGGCAAAGGTTATAAGCTTTTTTGTTATTATTATTTGCTCGATCTGTAGCATTTGAGTATCTACTAGATGCATCGATCTCATTGAAAATGCATAATATAGCTTTTATAATTTTCAAATACTTATTTTTAGTTTAACATTGAAAATGCATGCTTATATATTATTAAGAAAATAGTTTTAAAATTTTATAGTGGCTTCAACCACATTGGACATCTTTGTTCCAAAAATTGATCATTTTATGTTGTATATATATGTATATATTAATAACAAAAAGTCTAGAGAGCTAGGTCCTAACGCCAGGAGAGCGCCAGGACGTGCTCTCTAGCATGTGTTGAGGAGAGAGAGATAGTGATTAAAAAATTAGAAAAATGTGCTACAAACAAACGTTAGATCAAGATTAATGTTTGTTTTCCCCTTCATCAGAAACAAAAATCTTCTCATCTTCAAAAGCAAAACAGATCGAAAATCTTGCTCATTTCCCCTCCCCAAAACAGAACGAAAAGCTTGCTCATCTCCCCTCCCCAAACAACACTTCTCTAGGGTTTCATTTCCCCTAGATTGCAATCTTCAAAAGCAACGAACAAAAAGCTCTTCTCTAGGGTTTCATCTCCACTAGATCGCTCATTCGTGATCTTCAAAAGCAATGAACAAAGCACTTCAAACTCATCCCTCCTTACTACTAACACCCACGACCATGCAACAGTTTAGGTATATGTTATTTCATATTTTATATTGCTTTTGGAATCAAATGAATTCATGTACAGGAAGTAATGTTAGCATACTGATGAGGAAGCTATCATTCAATGCAACAATATCTCACATATGGCAAGAGAGAAATAGGAGATTATTTCAATCTGTGCGTATGACATCATTAAATCTGGTAAGTAGGATCATTAAGGATATCAGACTAAGGGTAGCAATTTTGGACATTAAAGTGGCTGACAACGCTTATAATCACAGTTTTTGCGATAGACTAAAGTTGCTAGTACAATATGCAATGAGGACCAGCACCACGCATCAATGAAGACCGCTATCATGTCAGGAGTACATGATTAACTCGGATGGCTCACTTGCTGGTAATAGAGGAGGCTTTGCAGCAATTATAAGGGACCATGAAGGTGTTGTGCTGGCTACGGCAGCAAGGTCAGTTGTAGGTCAGTCTGTAGTGTTACATGAATTCCAAGGAGTTGAGAAGGGAGTGAAACTAGCTAAACAATATGGGCTAAGGAAAATTACGCATGGAATGGATTCATCCAATGCACATATGTACCTTAACATGCACAGACAAGGTTCCCCCATGGGAAGCACGACATACAGTAAGACGTATTAAAAATGCACTGACAGAGTTTGAGGGATTCAGAGTTATACATGTGTTTAGAGAGACCAATCAAGCAGCAGATAAGCTTGCAAGCACTATGCCTAGTTTCAATGCTTATGGAGATTACTCCTAGCTCCTTTGTGCAAGATATTAAGGATATTATTCATAATGATGCGAAAGTCAAGAAATATGCCAGATTGTAACTTATAACTCTTTTTATGTGGTCTGGGGAGCCCATTTATACTCCACGCTTGCCTTTCAAAAAAAAAAAAAAAAACATATGGACTGCAACTCCTAAAGAGAGAATGCACTACGAAGTAAGGGGAAAACATTCTACTGTTAGTTTCTTCTCAACTTCTCTAAGGTTTCAAACTACTTCTCTAGTGCATTCTCATATTAACACTACAAGTTCTCTACTGTTAGTTTCTTTTCAATGTGGTGTTTCCTAAAGAGAGAAAGTAAGAGACATAAAGAGAGAAGAAACTAACATTTGTTCATGAGAACCCGTGGAACAACAAATATTCACTTGACCAAACTGCATTTTTTTTTTCATTTGAGAAGAAACTAATAGTACAAATTTGGGTGTTGTTATATCTGTTAGTTTCCTATATCATGTGGTGTTGCTTCTCAATCTGCAAGCTTTTCTTTCAACTCCCTTCCATCCATCTGGTAACTTTGGTCAGGCACAAGCAAGTATCAAAATATGCAAACAATTCACACTTATTTTGTTGAAAGTTATATTTTGTTACTTTCTCAAAGCTTTTGGGTAATGTTAGGTTTATTTTGTTACTTTAGTTATCACTTATTTTGTTACTTCTATTGTATAATCTATTTGACCGGAACTACCCATATAACAACTTTGGTAGATCCTTAGTTGCAGTCCCCAAGATAAACTATACAAGGTAATTGTATTAGGGTTGTTATCTGTGCCTCTATGTTATAACAATTGTTATATATTATAACACATATTTTAGGAATAGATAGTGTAGAAGACAACGAATGTAAAGATATGAAGAAAATTTAGAGGGGATAAGGGACCCTACAGAAGGGATGGAATTCATCAACAATGATGAATACCAAGCTTATTATCATGATTATAGTAATACAAATTTATTTTCAGTTAAAGTAATGACTACTGAAAAAAATGCAGATGAAAAACTTCAATACATTAAGCTTTCATGTAGTCAGTCTGGACAACAAAAAAAGTACAGAAAAAATGTCATGGGATTGCATGGTACGAGTAAATGTGAATGTTTGGCTAAGATTAGAGGTCAAATACGCCCTAATGGAACAATTTTAGTGACAAGAGTAACAATTGATCACAATCATGAATTGAGCTCCAGAAAATCAAGATTTTACCCGAAGAATAAAATTATGAGATCATATGTCAAGTAGAAGCTTGATTATAATGATAAGGCGAGTATTAGACCAAAAGTTTTTCTTCATGTGTGGTTGAAGCTGGTGGACATAATATTATGACATTTTCTCAAAAAGATTGTTACAATTATCTGAATAAAATGAGGAGGTTGGTCTTGGTGAGGGGGATGCGACGACACTTCACAACTACTTCCAAAAAATGCAAGCTAACAACGTCAATTTCTTTTATATGATGGATTTGGATGATGAAGGGAGGTTAAGAAATGTCTTTTGGGCTGACACATGGAGCATAGCAGCTTACAAGGAGTTTGGGAATGTTATTACTTTTCACACTACATACTTAATTAATAACTATGAGGTGTCATTTGCTCCTTTTGTTCGGGTGAATCATCATGGTTAGTCAATACTTTTGGGATGTAGATTGATATAGTGAAACCGTAAAAGAGTTTATTTGACTTTTCAAAACTTGCCTTGTGTGTATAAATGATTGCACTCCGACGGCTATAATCATTGATCAAGATAGGGCTATGAAGAGGGTCATTGAAATTGTATCTCCCAACACACGACACAGATGTTGTTTGTGGAATATTATGAAAAAGTTGCTCGAAAAATTTGTCTAGTTGCAATCAATACGAGGCAATTAAGTTTGCAATGCAAATAACAGTTTATGATTATCTGTCTCATGAAGAGTTTGAAGGAAATTGGCATGGTTTCATTGAGAAATATAATCTACAAGAAAATGATTGGTTTAGTGGATTATACCATGAAAGGATGCGTTGGGTGCCAACATTTCAAAGAAATAATTTTTGGGCGGCGATGTCTTCAACTCAAAGGAGTCAAAGTATGAATATTTTTGGATGGTAATGTAAATTCGAAGACTACTTCGAAGCAATTCGTAGAACAATATGAGCACTACAAAGTTATGTTCAAAAGGAAACTGAAGAGGACTTTAAATCATTTAACCGAATGATTCCTTGCATTACTCCTTATGCAATAGAGAAAATTTTTCAAGCTGCTTACACATCAAATAAATTTATAGAGTTTCAAGAAAAGCTAACAGGAAATATCTGTTGTAGAGTTCGTAGTGATGTTATGGATGAGAGTGGCTTTGAGGCACATAATGTTACAACGATCAGACAATTTTAAAGTTGTCGACTTTGACTTCAATATTAAGTGTAATTGTCAATTATTTAAATTCAGGTGGATCTTATACAAACATGTATTGACAATATTTTTTCAAAGAGGGATTCATGTTGTTCAAGAAAAATATGTTCTTCAAAGGTGGAGGAAAGATGTTAAAAGGTGTCATACAAATGTTAAAATTGTTTATTCAGATTGGAGAATGAGGTCTGAAAATGAACGGTTTGATAAAATGTGCAATGCCTTCTATAAAATGGCCGACTTCTCCGTTGAAGATGAAAAAAAAAAAAGACAAATAAGGTTCAACAATGAATCATTTTGAAGATGGAGGAACTTAAAACTGATGATGGTGATGGTCGTGTTGATTCAAAAGGGTTTTTGGAAGTAGGCACTAATACTACTGGTTCTGGGACCCAAATTCATAGTCCATTGGTTGTTCGTTGCAAAGGTTGACATTCTAATTCAATGAGAAAATCCACCGTGGAGAAAATTTATAAAAAGATGCAACACAAAAGAAAGAAAGAAACAATGAAAGAACAGGCCATTGAGAAGAATTTGGTATGTTTTGCAATCTATGTTTTACTTTTATGAATATAAATTTCTTAAGTCAATAATATTAAGTTTTATTTACACATGTCATTAGCACTGTTCTAAAAATCGGCCCAGGCTCTAGAATGTGAAAAACTACCCAGATTAATGGCTGGGCGAGCAATCTGGGCGGCCTTGGCGGTCTGGGTATTTTTATTTTTTATTTTTTTATTTTATATTTTAATAAGGCTGATTGTGTTCTTATTTTATTTTTTCCTCTTTTTTAGAAATAAATTATTTAATTATTTTTTATTCAGTATATGTCTAAATGTAGCAAAGGATGATTACTTAATGGAATTCTCAAAGGATCTGCCGATACCAATTTTACTAATGTAGATTTTATCAAACATGATTGAGGTTATTCATGTAATTTGAAGAAAAATAAAAGAGTAGGTTTGGATATTTGTCCACAAATTCAATTTTATATAAAGTACTCATCATGACCAACTTCAGTCATTTGAGTTTTAATAAATTTTGTTCATGATTGTTAATTTTTCATTATTTTAAAATTTGCATTTGTATATTGGCATTAAATTGGATGTAATTGATAAGGTATTATGCTTAACTTTTGTAAATTATTAAAGTTATAATACAAAACCTAAGACCTTCTAGGCCTTTGGGCACTAGGCACCTGTTCGCCGCCCGCCCAGCGCCTAGCGATTTTAGAACACTGGTCATTAGTAGGGTTCTACCAAAATTGGAATTGAAGGTTCACAATGTATGATACCTCGTTCAAGCAATGTTATGCCATATGGTGGATCAAATCTCAGTACACATGTTTGTTTTAGTGTATTTACAAGGTATGAATCACTCAGCATGCTTGTGCACTTATGATTTGTATGTTTGTTATCTTGAAGGATGAAATTATGTGGTCATACTATTCACAACCTTGCCCTACAACTAAAGAACTTGATCATATTTACTCGCTACTCTCACAGGTATATAAATATTGTTGTTTAATATTTATTTATTGCAAAGGTCGACCACAATGTAACTCTTTATTATTTATTTTTGCAGCCACCGGATTCAAGCAACGACATGGAAATGACAAACTATAGATCGTTGTGAAGATATGAAGATTTGAAGATACTGTCAAACTAAAGTTACATGCCAAGATGTTTGCTGCTACTGTTAATGTTTGTTGATGTTTTACTGTTGTTGTTGATGTTTTTACTACTGCTGATGATGTTTTTACTTGATCATGTTTGAACTACTGCTGATGATGTTTAAATATTTGAATTAATGTTGCTGATGTTTAAATTTTTGATCATGTTTGCTAATATTTGAATTGCTGCTGATGTTTAACTAATTGATCATGTTTACTAAAATTTCTTTAGATTTGATCCTGTTTTGAATTATTACTGATTTTTGAATTACTGCTGTTGTTTTGCTAACAAATATTTGAATTACTAAAGTGTATTTCATGATGTTACAACAAAGCTAATGGTATTCATCCGCAGAAAAATAGTCTCATGGCATTCAAAAATACCTTATTTCCAAATATTCGAGCGTAGACTTATTTTTTTAAAACTTAGGTGCAACGTGACTTGTCCATAAAGTTTATGGATTTCTGGTACTACTAAACTAATAAAAAGGATAGTCAATTTTTTCACCTGTTTTTCACAAAGAAAGTTTTCCCTGTTTGCAACCGAACCCTCATGAGCTACTGGTATATTATTACTTGTCAAGGACATCTGCGCACTTAACAATTTGAAGTAACTTTCTGAAGAAAAAAAAATTGAGGCTTGACACAACGATAACAATGCAGTTATTGTATTTCTACAGTGACTCAATTTCTTCAGTTTCTCTATCTTATAGTTTTCTTTGTAAATCCAAATATAATTTTACTGTAAAAGCATCCCAATGTACAAATCATGCTCAACACATAGTGATGAACCACTTTGTTCAATAACATTGTTGGGCAAGTGTGGCTAGACATGCACAAGAACCTCAAGAATAAGCACCGCCACCAGGTTTGGATGGACGCACAGAAGAACAAGGACCACCACCAGTGGCGGAGGAAGGATTTTCAACAAGACAGGCAAAGAAAGTGAACAATGATGTTTAGTATTTTTTATTTTAAAAACTAATAACAACAAATTATTTTTTTTTGAAATTTTGTTACTATTATTTGTCTAAATTTGGATGAAGTGATCCTAATTTTAGTTATAATTCTTCGTCAAACCCACCAATATCCTCCTCGACGCAAATTTAAGCAATTAAATCATTAATGAAACATCTATGAAAAAAAAAAACAAAAAAAAATATACCTTGTGAAAAAAGTCATTTTGCATAGCTATGAATGCCATCACATTCATCACTTCCCCAAACAACCCCCCCACCCCACTCTTCACTCACTCAAATTTCTCCAATCACTCAACAATCCCACTTCATCTCAAGATTCTAAGCCACCATAAATATTTCACAATCCTCAAATTGCCTCTCAAGAGTCTTCGAATTCGGTGGGTTTTGAAGAACACTCAAATTAGTGTATGAAATAAGATTTTTTTTGAAGAGTAAAGATGGGTTTTAGTTGAAAAAAATGAGAGGTTTTGAACAAGAAAGGGTCTAATAGGATTTGTAGAGAAATGATTTGGGTGACAGCTTGATGAGGAGTTGACTCGCCGAGATGGTCGTGTGTGTTGGTTTCCTGTGCGTGTGGGATAGTGAGAGTTTTTTTTTTTTTGTTAAAGAAATGTCGGATAGTGTGAGTTGTTTGAAGAAAGATGGATTTTTTTTAATGAAAATAGGTGGTGTGGAGAGAGAAAGGTGGGTTTGTCATTGTTTGCAATTAGTGAGAAGGTTGTTTTTTATTCATTGGTGAGAAAAAACAACGTGTGAAGATAAAAGATTGGAGTTGAAGTAGAGGGGCAAATTTTTTTAACAATATTACTAGGGGGCAATAGTTACAAAATAAATTAGTAAACAAAAAGTATAAAACACTTTCCTAAATTTTAGGGGGGGGGGGGGGGGGGGCAAGTGCCCCCCATGTCGTGTGTGGTTCCGCCACCAAGGTGCTTAGTTTCTGACACAGTACAAATTTAGCATGCCAAGCACAATGTAAAAAGATGCATAGTGAGCTACATGCTGCTTATTGAGGTGGATCTAGTCCTGCACATTGTTACTATTATATTTTTTTTTGGTCGAATCTCTTACGCCTTGCAATACTCTCAATAACCAACTTCA
This sequence comes from Berberis thunbergii, assembly GCA_003290165.1. NCBI lineage: Eukaryota > Viridiplantae > Streptophyta > Magnoliopsida > Ranunculales > Berberidaceae > Berberis > Berberis thunbergii. Next base: position 50,210 of record QNQO01001985.1, on the reverse strand, counting down.
TTATCCAATTGTCAAAGACATCTGCGCACTTAACAATTTGAAAAAAAAAATAAAAAATTTGATCCTTGTACAAGAGAACTGGCTCTGATTAACAAAACACTAGGAATTTAAATCCAAAATATAACAAGTGAAGCTAAATCTCTTCATAAGTACATAACAAAATAGAAGTTCAAATCTCTTCATAAGTACATATCATTCACCAACCAAAAGCTTTAAGAAAACAAGTACAAGTATCATAATAATCACGACTAATAATGTGTTGATCAAGTCCCTTTTAAATGTCCAAGGATTGTTGTTTGCTTGGATTTCATGTCTTTGGTCGTTATTTTATTCGACTTGACCCTCACAATCATTCATTTTCACATCTTCATCGTTGATTCTTGCCTCATGGTCTTTTCTCACCTCTTCTGAGTGAACCCACAAACCATAATTCTCGTATGCTTCGACAACTGATGTAACCCCCTTATACAAACAACCCCTATACTTGGATACCTGGAATAAACAACCTACCCAAGTTAGGTATACTCTCGATTCACGGCTGTGATACACAATGTATGCCTTGTATGTCATTCATGCGTTAAAATCCCAATGTCAACTAAGAAGCAAGCAATTAAACTAACAATAATCTTTGATCCACACTAAGAAGAAGCAAGCAATTCAACTAAAAATAACCAAAACTGTAACACCTCTACTTTTCAAATAACAATAAATAATTATTGTTTCAAAAATTCAATTGAAATTTGTGTTTTAAAATCTTGTTTTGTTTGACAACTAGTATTTTTCGAAATTCAGTCAACTTTCTTACCTTCTGAATCTCGGGGCGAGATTCCATTTAACGTGTGTATAATGTAACACTCATCAATTTCATAAAACTATTTTATTTTATTTTGAATTAAATAAAATAGGGTTACATTTAATTGAATGTGAATTTTGAAATTAGGGTTTTATTTGGTTAGTTAAAGGGCGGGTGCTCTCAGAATGTTAGTGGGGGCAAATAGCCACCCACCCTATAAAGAGAAAACCCTCTTTTCTTTCTCCTTCCTTCTTCTTTTCTCCTTCTTCCTTCATCTTTTCCTTGTGTTTTCTTCACGATGGCGGCGCTGAAAATGGTGGTTTTGATGGGGCGAGTCTGAATTCTGAGGATTTTGTTAGCATGGGTTCTTCTTCTTCTACTACTGATGGTTCTCTCTCTGGATTTATCAATCCATATGGGATAACATCCAGGATTGGAACAAAATCTGATGCCACTTCGGACAGGCTATCAGAGTTTGGGACTGCTCGTGATTATCATGATTCTGTTTTATTTAATAACATGTATTGGTTTGATGAGAACGATGGGGATTACCTTAGATATCCATCTCTTGAAGGGCCCGACTTCCTTACTTGTACAACAAGTGAAGACAAGTTTGTCACAACCTTGGAAACAGAGGATCCATACGAGGAACCATCTGGTTTAAATTTTGCATCAGAAGGTTTCCATTCTATGACTAGTATTGGATGCTTAGACAAGCCATGTCTTCTTAGCGATACATCTATTGATAATCAGTTAAAGATTGTAATCATTGGGATGAGATGGTCCAACCTGAACAAGCAGTGAAGCAGAGCTAGAGGGTCATGGTCGGAAATGCCATTCTTCTCCTCCTCAGTATGATAGTGAAACTGCATTAGAGGAGTTCCATGGAATAATTATGAGTATTTGCAACTGCTGGATACCATGATAGAACCCAATATGACTGTAACTCAGTCAAAACGTGTTGGTGAGGTCCCTTCTGAATTCAATTTTGAATCTGTTTCAGTAAATACAATGAGTGGGAGTTCGATCCACAATGCAGAGAGGAAGTCTATGGAGGTGAATGATTCTAGGAAAGATCGTCCGGGAGTAGCTGTGGAAGCAGCAGTAGCGGTTGCTATTCGGGAAATTTCAGTGAGGAAGATGAAGAAGATGAAGAAGATGGGTGTTTGGATGATTGGGAGAAATCACAGGCAGCAGGATGATGGGACGATAGCGTTGGCTGCACAATCCTTTGCGATTTGCAATTTCAGTGAGTTTTCTTCATACTCCTTTTATATATATATATATATTTTTTTTTTTTTTTTTTATGAAGTTGAGAATGTTGGGAGTGTTAATTATATATGAAATTGTAAGTTTGTTCTTTTGTCTCATCTCGCCCCTTTTGTTCTTCGATCGCAAAGATTGCCCTGTTGTTGTTCAATTGTATGTTAAGTGTTTGATGGAATGCCTCAATGAAACAACACCCCATTATTGGTATATCAAAGTGATACCCATGTTACCAAATTGTAGATACTGTTGTTGTTCCACATGGAGGGTTAGTTCGAGTTTTGTGTAGGTTTGGGTTTTTGAAAGTGGAGCTAATAGGCAGTCTATGGTTTTGTGCTTTTGGATGTTGCTTGTAGAGTTGGAGGATTGGTTCTTCATATATAGTCAAAATAGGATGCTTTTTAGTTTATCTAAAATGTTACAGAAATCTTGAGGTGACAGTGAGGTAATATTTATGATCATATCATGCCACTATTGTTTGCATAATTGACTTCCTGTTGAGCATATGTCTATGCAACAAAAGTATGCAGCCTATATTATTGTTTATGTGTCCTATAAGCTTGGCTACACAATGTAATTTGTAATTGAATTGGTGCTCCAATTGTGGCGTAGATTAATGTACCTCATGGTAGAAACAGTTAAACACTTAAACAAAACGGTTGCGGGGGTAGTGTACATGCACATTTATAATCTTAACATTGTTGAAGATTATGGCTTGTGGCGTTAGATAAACTGATTTAACAAAGATTTTCATAATGAATTAGAAAGCAAGTTGTTGTAAGACAGTTTTGTTGTCACGCTCCGTCATTAACCAGACGTCTTGTAGTTGGACTGATTTTGTGTAGGTTTCGACAAGGGTTTTGATTTCGGTTTTGAGTAAGTACAGTATCATGAGCTTTCATGTTTGTGTTGAAATTGTCTTTTTGGAGATTGCAAGTTTTGGGTTTTGGATAGTTGTTTGTAAAGGGTATTTTTTCCCCTTCTTAGTTAGACCTGTCATAGTTTGGCAAACCATGCTAGCTTATTGTTTCGGGCATTGTTTGGGTACTTTAGGACAAGATTTAGTAGAATAAGAGGAAATTGGATTGGTGGGCTTGAAAATGCAAATAATTATTAATGAGTTTAGGTATAATTTTTGGATTTTGATTTTGGGTTTGGGTTTGATTAGTGGCAAACTGGGTGCTCTTGATATCAAGTTGGTTGCTCTTCTTCTATTTTGTTTCTATTATGTGCATTTGTACATAAACAAGGGTGAAGTTCTAGTTAATAAGGGAAACTTAGGTTCAAGGCTTTTGTTAAATACAGGGAAGAATACTATGGAAAATACTTGTAATACATTTGAATAGTTTATATTTTTTGTTTCTTAGGAAGATAATATAATTCATGTTTGGGGTCACCCATGTTTACCATTTTATTGATTGGGTGTGACTTTGTTTGGTTGGTGTTTGAATGGTTGATGAATATTAATGCATTGTGAAAAATTTGGAGATTTGTATGCATATTGACTTGTTTATGCATTATAAAGAATTTGGATATTTGAATCAAGGAGTGGCTTGATTGTCATATTGTTACATAGCATGATTAATGAATATGCTATGTTTTCCCCAAAAATGTGGGTGAATAGATTGTGAATCAATTCATGTATGACAAAATGTCATTGTGGAAGAATTCTGAATTATGAAAAATAAATGATATTGGTAAACCTGGATTTTTGAAAATATAAACCACTTGGACTTGTATCGCTTCGAACTACCACATCTCTTTTGTTTATTATTTCCCATCTCTTACTAGAGAGACTAAATGACCAATGGGCCGTCTTGCGGAGTTGGGGCACCCATTTCTTACTAGAGAAACTAAAATAACCTTCGGGTTAGTCTTGCGAAATTGTGGTGAATTTGAATGCCTAAAATAGGCTTTGATATTTATCCGTAAAAAATGTGACGTGAGTTTATGCGCATTGATAGCACAAGGGTGGCTTTTGGTACTCATATAGTTAGGGGTATCCGCGATGCATGTCTGTATGTGATGTCCCCACTTGGGCATGGATGACGGAGTAGTCCTCCTTTATATGAGAGAGACATACAGGCATGTATGTTCGGCACAGAGGTGGTGCGAATGTGGTATCGTCTAAGTGATCAATCCATTAAAAAGATGAACCTAATTCAAATAAAAAGAATAAATGACGTTGCATTGCTTCTAATTCTTTTTATGCAGGATGACAAGTCCACTAATATTTCTGCAGATCCGACTTGCCATAGTCAACTCCTATAGGGTAAGTACAGGTGAATGCATATTTACAGATTAGGATGATGATATGATTGCCTCGTTGAGGAACTAAATTCTTTGGACTGTGTTTTCTTGCATCACACTTTTGCCTCGTTGAGGAACTACCTATTGGTGTGATGGTTTGTTGTTTGTGTTTCGCTTGATGTTTATCATGTGCGATTTTATTGATTTTTTTGGGATGAAGATTTCTCACACTAGCTTTATTACTGACCCAAGTGAGCTTTTGCTTCTTGGGTACATTCCTTTGGGAATGTAGCCGATTAGCTTTTCAGGTTTAGAGACTTTTGAGCAGCGTTACGGGAGTTCCGCTAGTTGGCGAGCGACGTTAGTTTTTCATGGTTAGAGCTTTATTATAAATTTTAGTTTGTCCTATTTTTCTATACTATATTTTTGTCATTGCTGCTAAATGCTTCTATTGTTATTGAATTTCACGTCCCGAGTTTTGGGAAAACGGATAATCCTACGTGGATTTTAGGATTTCGTTTTTCTCGAAAATCGGGGCGTAACTGTTTGGTATCAGAGCATTTGGTTAGCCTAGGTTGGGGTTGTGATACACAATGTATGCCTTGTATGTCATTCATGCGTTAAAATCCCAATTTCAACTAGGAAGCAAGCAATTCAACTAACAATAATCTTTGATCCACACTAAGAAGAAGCAAGCAATTCAACTAAAAATAACCAAAACCCTAATTACCAACTGATAATAACCTCTAATACAAAGAACCAAGGATCTAAAAGGGAAACCTACATGATTTCTCTAGCAATTCAATGATTACATTCACTCCCAAAAAACCAAGAGCACCATCTCAACTCTTATTTTGTTGATATTAGCTCATTTTTTAATAAACTAAATTTGTGAGCTATAATGAAGAGAATGAGTATTTGTGAACTGTAACCTAGAGTACCATCTCAACACATGCTTTAGAAGAATGTGGCCAAGATCAAAAGAAACGGAAATTTGAATTTTACAAGGGGACATTATATGGCTACAATATCATTGTAGAAGAAATATGGGAACAATGAAAAGTGGATCATGAATGTCATCGCAACACTGTCACAAATCAACTATAAGAACATTTTGAATTGTGCCTTAATACCCCTTAGGGTATATTTATTGCCCCAAGAAGGGCTAAATTGTGCCCTAATACCCCTTTCTCTACTATTCTAGGTCTTCCTTTCCCTATCAATTGAACAAGAAACCATAAAACACAAGAAGAATAGAAAGATCGGTCGATTAGGGTTTGCAAAAACGTACATTTGCCTTGTTGAGATGTTTTGGGGGAGAAGAACCCTAGTTAAATAGGAAGCCTAGCAAGTGCCTTGTTGAGTTTTTAGGGTCAAAATTAAATCAACGTACTCGGAACGACGAAACTGTTCTTGTATGCTGAGGTCTTGAGGATCAAAGTAGCTTGGAGAAATCTCTGGTGTGCTTGAAAGCTTTTTTTTTTTTTTTTTTTTTTTTTTTTTTCTGGGGTGTTTTGGGAGGGGAGATGAGATCGCTTATTCTCTATTTTTCTTTATGGGGAAGGGAGAAAATAAAAGAAGGTGTTAACGTTAGTTAACAGAGAGCATTAGGTTTTGGTTTTGGTTTTGGTTTTGGTTTTGGCAGTCTCCCTCCTCAACACGTGCTAGAGAGCATGTTCTGGTGCTAGGCCCTGGCTCTCTAGACTTGTTGTATTAATAAATACAAGATAAAAATGAATTGCACTTACTTTAAAGGGCATTGGGAGTTTAGTGACAAAAAATGGTTTTACTAATCCAAGAGGACCACCTTAGTTTTTATTGTAAATTAATAACCATATTAAATTTATAGAATTATTTTTAATTCGTTTGAGCTCCGTTGAGTTGAAATTTTCAAAAAAATTACAGATTAACACTAAAAACAATGCGCCTAAGTTTCAGGCATTTGACACAATTCCTCGAGATATGTGTCTAAGTATCTGCCATTAAATATCTTGATAAACGGCTTTGTGAGTGTTTAAGGACCACCCGCAAGTAGGTGGTTTTGGACAATGGTCGTTGTTGCGCCTGGCGGCCCTCTTGTGTCGCACCCAAGGTGGGCCCTCACTCCCTTCATGATATTAATGGAGAAATCTATTTATCCCACTTAGCACAAATCTCGATGCACACAGTGTCGAAATAAGCTAATTTTTTTATACATTGTGTATATTAGGGGTGGGCATCTCATCCCGTGATCTCAATCCCGTCCCGTCCCGATTTTTCGAGTCCTATTGGGATTGATCAATCTCATCCCGATCCCGTCCCCCGATCTAGAGTGGGAGAGATCGAGATAAGATTTTCAATCCCGCCCATTTCATCCTATCCCAAACTGATTTTTTTAATATTTATATGAAATATGTAGTATGAAGCTATTTGTTGACATGAATTTTATTTGTTGTTTTATTTATTTATTTGACTATTTTATTCTCACAAGCTTCCATTTAACTCACATAAATAATAAATCTAACTCAAACCCTTTTTTTTTTCTTCCTAATTCTTGACAACAACAATGTGTGCTCATCGTAGTTTTAAATGACAAACCCATTGATAATTTTCGTTAGCAATGTACAAAAAAATGACTATCTTCAATAGTGGTTCTAAAAAAAAAATGAGTAAAAGCTAATGAAATAGGGAAATAATAATCAATGGTTTAAATTTATATAGTTATTCTTAGAGTCGTGTGTATGGTAAATCTAAAATTTTCAATTTTGCATGTTAATTTTTTAATCTAAAATTTAGTACATGTTCATCCCGTTTCATCTCGTCCCGTCCCGAACCCGTTTAGGATGAGGCCTATCTTGTCTCGTCCCAATCCCGAACAAACGAAATGGGATAGGATGAGGTCCATCCCGTCCCGTGCCCACCCGTAATGTATATTATTGGTCTTTAATTTTTCTCAAAATTCAGCTCAAACGGATCTTAAATTATATTGTTTTCATTTAGTCATTTATATGTAGGGTCATTAATTAAATTATAAAAACTTAGGAGGTTCCCCTAAGTCGAGCTTGTAAAAAATATTTTTAGCACACTAATATGCCAATACCTATTTTTTTAAAGAAAATATTCTAATTAAAATGAAGACCATTTACTTGGTTTTGTGTGTGTGTGTTTTATATAGTTAAGTTACTGTAACAAAAAAAGAAAAACAAGATGGCTAGCCAGTAGTAGACCCAGGATTTTGGTGGGGGGAGGGGTAATGCCAATAATTTTTCTTACTCTGAGCCGATAATTTAATAACAAGTTTCTACTAACATCAAGTAGATACTCAAATGAGACAATATATATATATATATATATATATATTGCATTTATATTTGTTGTAAACATGATCTATTACTAACAATGCAAGGTAGAGAAATATCTAATTTTTTGTAACAAAAATTGCCTCGATGAACAGTGCCTACATCCTTCATGAACAACTTTTCATTTTTCGAAATCCCCTGTTTAATTCATAATCTTATAAACATTTTTCAAGTAATTGTTATTCGGTTTTAGGGATACCAACGTAAATGAGATCAATTTGTCTATTTTCTCCAATTCGACGTATTGGGTGTATCCGTATTTATAGAAGCTTTAATTTTCACGCTTATCCTAATCGTTGGTTCAATTTATGCATGGCGAAAGGGGGCATTGGAATGGTCTTAGCTCCTGAATATTCAGACCATAAAAAGAAAAAACGAAGAAAAAATTACATTGAGACAGTTATGAATTCCATTGAGTTTCCGTTACTTGATCGAACAACCCAAAATTCAGTTATTTCAACTACATCAAATGATCTTTCGAATTGGTCAAGACTCTCCAGTTTATGGCCGCTTCTCTATGGTACCAGTTGTTGCTTCATTGAATTTGCTCACGGTTCGATTTTGATCGTTAAGGACTGGTACCAAGATCGAGTCTTAGGCAAGCGGACCTCATTTTAACAGCCGTCACAATAACAACGAAAATGGCTCATTCTTTAGTGAGATTATATGAGCAAATGCCTGAACCAAAATATGTTATTGCTATGGGAGCTTGTACTATTATTGGCGAGATGTTCAGTACCGATTCTTATAGTACTATTCCCCCCCCCCCCCCCCCCCCCCCCAGAAATGCTATTTACCAAATTTGATATTTATCTAAATACAATTCCAATCTTGTCCTCACACCTCCATAAATTTTTTGTTATGTTGTTTGAAATGCTAATAACACAGAAAATGCAAGGACGTAAATAAAATGAAGGATAATGGACGTATATTGTGCACTATTTAGAAAATGAAGGATAATGGACGTATATCTAAATACAATTCCAATCTTGTCATTACTATTTATACCTATATTGTGCACTTAACTCATGGACGTAAATAAAATGAAGGATAATGGTCATGTGAACATTTAAAAATAAAAATAAAATTATAAAATTGCTCCTGTAGGCTACTAGCATGAATTAATAAAAATGTTGAAACTCAAACTTGGGTCAATTGGAAAAAGTATTAAATAACAAACCAATGTGCCAAGACATTACAATTAGACTTTGCTAAATGATCTTTTATTATATCTACTAGGGTGTGGATGCGTATTACGTGCGTATATATTCAGTAATTTTTATTACATTTTTTAAAATTAAATAATGAGTAAAAATTAAAAATTTAAGAGTAAAATATTGTAATCGAAAATTACAATCTCACTATTGTAAGGGTTTATTTATAATTTATATATAATTGAGAAGCTTAGGTATAATTTATAAATATTTAAATGGGGTTATTTTTTATTTTAAATAATTACATTTAAGAGGATAAAATGATAAATATGTGTAAATATGAAAAAAGTAAAAAGTTATTTTTGAAACCTACAAATCAACGGGAAGACATGGGCACTATTCATCAAAACGTGCACACTTTATATATGGTACAGATATATTATATAATATTTTTTTAATTTTAGATAATGCTAGGTATATACTAAAAAAAATGTGAAAAACCGTAATTTGGTAATTAAACAGGGTGATGCAAGGGCGTTTGGACGCAACTTCTCCAAAAGTCTAACTAACTCTTGATCGACGATTCATTGATTGATTTCGTTAGCAAATTTGACTTATATTTTCAATATTGACCAAAAAGTTTGAATTATACTTTCCAACATTTTTTGTCATAATTGCCCAAAAAGGTAGACTAATTTAGGCCTTTTTAATTAGTCTCCTCAATAGTTCTTCTCTTGTATTATGCACTCTTGTTCATTTGCAAATTTGACTTATATTTTCAATATTGACCAAAAGTTTGAATTATATGTCCAAAAAGGTAGATTAATTTAGGCCTTCTTAATTAGTCCCCTCAATTATTCTGATCTTGTATTATGTGGAAGTCCATACGAATTATAAACATCACCTAAACCTCACAACATTGTATGTAGCCTCTCGAATGAACTGAAGAAGAGAGGGTTCAAACGTGGCTGTACATGAACCCTAAAACCCTAAAGAAAAAGAAGGGCAGGCGATTCAACCACCTGACCATAAAATTACAATGGGGGGGTCCAAAAAGGGAATTATGTTTTAATTTCTATTACTTGTCGCTTCTAAAACCATAAGATGGAGACACTAACATTAATGATAGCCTGGTTGGATGAATAAGACTTTCGTGATTTAACCCCACATATTGAGTTCTATAATGCAGACACTAAGGGTGTGTTTGGTTGCATGAAATTTTATATCATGGGAATTCATGAGAGGACATCCATATTTTGTGCTAATTTGATATATCATTCCACATCAATCATTTGATTTTGTAATGAATGGTGGGAATGAAAGTCTCATGAACATGAGAATCAAATGCTTTGGGGGACCAATGAGTGGAATTTTCATATTCATGTGATTTTCATTCCCACCATTGATAACAAAATCAAATGGTGAATATAGAGTGATATATCAATTTAGCCTAAAATATAAGGATTCTCTCGTAAATTTTCATAACATAGAATTCCATCAAACCAAACACACCCTAAAAACATCTATAAATTTTAGAGAGCTGCAAAATTAGTGGTGTGGGGTTGCCCCCACCAATTACTACGGGAGGGTCCAAAGCTCACCTCACCTCTCAGGTATTGGCTTTGGTCACTTTCTGCTCCCCACATTTGTTTTGGGCCTCAAGAGTGGAAACGTCTTCAAAAAGGCGCTTTGATAGCGAGCCCATCTTTGGTCCTTTTCGGGGCAAATACAACTATACAAACCCGCGTGGAGTCCGTGAGCGACTATTCAACAGTTGGTTTTTGTTGCACTTGCACGTGCACGTGCTTGTCATGCTCATCTATCTAACATACAATTACAAACATTATTAATATAAGAGGTAAAAGTGTAAAAAGCCTAAAGCCTAACAAAAAAATGGTTACAAAGTCTGATTGCCTAGAATTAGGGTTAATTAATTATTTTTACGCTCATGAGTTGAGCTTTTAAGAAGATTATGTTATTTATTTCATTTTAGTAGAAAATTTATGCACTTGGAGCATTTTGTGACTCCAACCACATGCATTTTCAAGGATAAAACTGTAAAAATTATGTTGACAATTGCACCCTTGAATACAACAATTTGTGATATTATGCAAAATTGCAATGTTTTAACACTATAAATACTCTACAAATTAGTTTTTTTTTTCTTTCCAAAAAAGGTGGAACATGACTTCAAACTAATTGTCTGTGTCCAATTTTCAGCCCTAGGTCATCAAATGAAGACGTTTCACCCAAACCCTAAAAGACTTATTCTTCAGTGGACTACAAGACTATATAATCTTACATATAATAAGCATTTAATTTTGATATATTTATGTAGCTCTTTTAAGATTATTTAATAATAAGTCAATCCTAAATAAATATATTATTCTTTTAATTAATTATATTTTGAAATGATTAAAAAAAAATTACAAGGAAAGGATGTAATAAGGGAAAAAAGTTACATTATGAACAAAGAATGAGCTTTGATTGATTTCCCATCCTCAAGTTAAGACTATTCGTTTCTTTTTAGGGTTGTAAATCAATTATCCATTAGCATTATTGGATTTGTATTTTGTAAATCGATTATCCATTAGCGTTATTGGATTTGTATTTTATCTTTTATCATATCAAATTTTAATCTTGTTTCAGATTGAAAATAGGTGTTTTTAATAAGATCAAAATCCATTGGATATTTGTTGACAACCTATTATTTTCTTTATTTTTCTACCAAAATTAAATATTCATTGTAAATTAACAACTAATTGTGTGAAGAACCGAAATAGGTAATCCTCCCTAATGACTAATTAACAAAGTTGACTGGCTTCAAAAATAAGGAACCCAAGCTTTACAATACCATTAATTGAATTTGATTTATCTGTATCTCACACAATGTTAGTTATTTCTACGTGGCTAAGACTCCACACAGGAACCCTAAATTTCTCGTTTCGTTGTGAAAAAAAAAATTTATGGTCATTGTTCATTAAATTAAAAGTGTAAAAAAAAATTAAAACTTAATTCAAAAGTGACCTCCAAACTTGACTCCCTAGAATTGTTGTTTAATTAGAGATTGCTCTTAAACACGTGATTATTGGTATCATATCAAGGGTGTCTGGTTGCAGGGAGAGAAAATAAATCTCAAGAAAACCTCATTTTCACGTGTTTGGCTACAAATTTGGGCTCGGTTTTTTTTTTAACATCATGTCTTTATTATGCAATCATATTCATCAATTTTAAAATGATGCACAAGGCACTCTTGATATTTCTATAATATTTGATATAGTTATCAGCCGATCATATGCGCCGATCTATCATACATTTATTAATTAAATAACTAGATTTTTGTTTCTTATTAGATATTTAAGTTGATGTACCTATCGTGAAAACCTAAAAATGTGGCATTGATGGTGCGAGGCATTAATTTGTTGAGCTGTTCAATCAACTTTATTAATTTATTTGATCCCTCAACTTTAACAAAAAAAAAAAAAAAAAAAAAAACTTTGGACTTGTGTTAATAACAAAATCTACACATTCAATGTTGATATAATATATAGGGTTCAAAGTTGGGTGCCTGTTTGGGTTAAGTTTGCATTTAACTTTTTGATTGAAAAATTACGATAATGTAAAGTTTGTGATGAGAGTTTGAAGGAACTTTTTTAACTCAAAAGTACCAAACCTGTTTTTCTTGTTTACCATAGGAGTCCTCCGTTTAATCATTGATGCAATAGCCATGTTTGAGATTAGGGTTGAACAACGTGCGCAAAACGAACAATAGTTGAAAATTTTAGTCCATGATTTAGTAGAATTTTTGAACTGAGTTGTTCATAACCGAAGAATTTGCATGTGTAACCCAAGTTATTGAGAAGTCAAGTTGCAGCGATTGCGTAGCCATGAGCCAAAGTTTTTTGGTTGGATCCGGATTGAATTCAGGTTAGCTAGCCTAAAAAACGTAAAGAATATCCTTGTTTTCAAAGAATGCTTCATCAGTTGATCCCAGAAGGTCCCATTGATGTTATCTAGTGGCACACCTGCTTCAAGTTTCCAAAATTTTCTCAAGTTGCTATTATTACTCCTACAGCCATCTCTCCCTGCTCTGGCATTTGTGCCCATCTCTGTGTTTTGGGCACATCAAGTACACATTGATATCTCCGATAGTTAACCAATTTGACAAAATCATATAGATACTTAGGAATGGTTGGGATTCAAGGAACAATCCAATCATACACAGCCAAATATCATTACTTTGAAGAACTATTTTTAGCTTTTGGAGTATTGGACTTTGTTCAAGCAGTTTTAGTAAAAGAAAAAAAAACAGAGCAGATCAAACAAAAACTTTCATTATCAGGGACGATCACCTCCCATTGTTTAGGTACTCTCCTAAGACTATGAGTGAGTCTAGCCAGCCTTGTTTGTTGGTTTCATTTGAGTTTTTTTTTTTTTTTAACATTTTCACCCATTCTATAAGTGGTATTTATGATTGTGTTTTAAAAATCTAGGGTAAAAGTGTAAAAAAATCAAAAAAATACTCAAAAGAGACTAACAAACAAGGCTGGTTAGACTTACTCATGTCTATCAACAATTCTAGCTAGGCTTGATGGTTTTCATTATCAGGGACGACCACCTCCCACTGTTTAGGTACTCTCGTAAGACTATATGTCATCGATATATTGTTTATTTTTAACCCTGTTTGGTTGATGGAATCTCATCCCAAGCCTTGTCCTATTCAACTCTAAGCCCAAAATTTAAAACCTAAATCCCCAGTTCGTCTCGTCTCGATTTCAGTTGGCTAATTTGGTTTTGTATTTTCATGATGGTCTAGGTATAGTTGCCTGCTGAAATTTACCTTATAATTTAACACATTTGTACCACCCATCTAGGGGTCGGGAAGACGTTCAACTCTGAAAACCATGTTTTCATAATGGTACCAAAGTTAAAGGGTGTATGTTTTTTGCGGTTGCTATATAACACCACCATTTTTCTTGATGGACACCATCAACACCCTACTTTCTGAAGAATATCACCACCTTTTTGAATGACACCACCTATAAAAAAAAATTAAAAAACCCTAACTCATCCTCTCTTCTTCCTCTCTGCCTCTCTTCTCCCCTTTCCTTTTCTTCTCCATCAACCACCGGTGCCACCTCTTCCTCCCTTCACTACCACCACCTCGCCACTGCCACCTCTCTTCTTCATCTTCTTCCCTTCCTTATCCTCCTCCTCCCATTCCCTTATTCTTCTTCTTCACCACCACCGCCACCTCCTCCCATCTTTTTTTCCTCCCCGACTGTAGTGAGGTGGTGGTGATGGCGAGGTGACAGTGGTGAGGTGGTGGCGGTGTCCCACCTCCTTCCATTTTTTTTCTTATTCTCCTCCTCTTTTTTTTTCTTCCCTGGCTGTGGCAAGGTAGTGGTGGCAGTGATGGCAAGGTGGCAATAGTGAGGAGAGGAGGAGAAGTGGCAATGTCCCCATTTTTTTCTTCTTCTCCTCCTCCTCTTTTTTTTTTTTTTTTTTTCTCCTTGGAGGCGGTGGTTATGGTGAGGTGGCGGTGTTGAGGTGGTAGTGCTAAAGGGGAGGAAGAGGAGAGATGGCGGTGTCCCACCTCCTCCCATTTTTTTTCCCTTTTTCTCCTTTTTTTTTCCTTTCTTGCGATGGCGAGTTAGTGGATTGGTGGTGGTGATGGCGAGGGACAAATTTTCTTCTTCTTCTTTTCACAACAAAATATTATAAATTAACAAATACAAATGAAATTTTAAAAAATACTCATTTGAAATCAATCAACAATAAATACATTAGAAATAAAATCAATAGAAAAAAATGAAAATTGTAGAATTACCTACAATATGAAATCGTACAATCGCGACAAAAAAAATGATGGAAGAAACAATGTAATTGACAAAAATGGGCCAAATGCAAAGGCCCATGTGAGTAGAATAACCCTCGTCACAGTGGCACATGCACATGCCATTACCATATTTGCATGAGCCACAAGACGAAGGTTCTACCACGCATGAGCCGCTACGAATGACCCATTTCAGTTCTAGACTCTGTCATTGACTTTCGACCAACTTTGACGCTCGATTGAGATTGATTCTCAAGCTCATCAAAACACGAAAAACGTAGTACTCTTAGTTATTTAATGAACAAAATTTGAATCACCTAATTTTTTTTTTGAAATGAGTAAGTTATGGTCATTTTACTTAAGACACTCAAATCTGTCTGGTAAATAAAACAGGGTATTGTTCCTAACTTTCGACTAAATTTGACACTCGATTAAGAACCATTTTCAAGCTTATCAAAACATAAAAAATGTAGTATTACTAATGGAGAAGCGAGAGAGAGAGAGAGAGAGAGAGAGAGAGAGAGAGAGAGAGAGAGGAGAGAGAGAGAGAGAGAGAAGAGGGTTGGGTTGTTTTTGTTTATATAGTGGTGATGTCCTTTAGTAAAAAAAAAAAAAGTGGTGATCTCCATCAAGAGAAGTGGCAGTGTTATTTAACAACCATATTTTTTTTTGTTCTAAATAGACTCAAAACTCTTAATAAGAAGTGGAACACTTTAAAAATAATGTTTGTTTTAATTCTGATCAAAGTTGAAGTTTTGATTGGAGTAAGCACCATGTGGGTGCTGATCACTTAGCACTGAATGCTTAAATTCATTCCAATAATAACCTCGTATTAAATTTGTAATGATTGCTACTTTCCCTCTTTTCTATCAACCATCCCATTTTTTCCCATCTCCTCTTTATCATGCGAACAATGTCGCCACCATCTTCTTCCTATTCCTCTCCATTGAAGATTGTATGAGGAATGGAGAGGGATATGAGTGTGTGGTTTTTAATAGTGGTTGAAAATGATGTCAATGGAATTTGGTGGAGAGAAAACAAGTGGAGAAAAAGGTTAATGTTTGTGATTTATAGTGGGCGGTGAGAGTTGTGGTAGTGGGCAAAAATGTAAACAAAAACTTCAAGTCAACACCTAAAAACAAATATCATTTAATTTTACAGCTTCTATCAGCAACACATTTAAAAGCAAAATAAATTATTCATTCAGAAGCTCGTTAGTCAAGCTTAGACACCAACACCGTTGAAACTCTAGTGGGTTTGGAGCCATATAGGATCAGACTGAATCCAACCTGAATTGACTGGGGACAAAACTGTGGGTTGGGCTTGGCAGAAATTTGAGTTGGCCAACACAAGGAATTCTCATTCAAATTGTATAAACTTTTTTTTGCCAATACTCGAAGGCAAACACCCAACTCAAATTTGTCCATGGACTGACCTTTTATGTTCAGTTAGCCTGCCCAAGTTGTAACCCTAACTAAAAAAGGCCAGCTATTAGCCGAAAGCGGCCCAAGCTCCATAAATCAATCATCCATATCCATCAAACATTCTTATATCAGACCTATTATTCATCAAGCATTATTATGCAAAGAACTTCGAGCATCTCCAATGGAGAACTCAACCTCAAGCTAAAGTGGATCACTTTAAGGTTGAGAGTGGGTATTACCCCAATGGAACATTCAAAAA
Source organism: Berberis thunbergii (assembly GCA_003290165.1). Lineage (NCBI taxonomy): Eukaryota > Viridiplantae > Streptophyta > Magnoliopsida > Ranunculales > Berberidaceae > Berberis > Berberis thunbergii. The sequence continues at coordinate 33,890 of QNQO01001985.1, read as the reverse complement.
AATCTCGAAAAGAATAGTTAAAAAGTTATTTTGGACGGCAGTTATCAATTTTTATACTACTTCCTATTAGATTGACGGTAAAATTAAGTCATTTGGGCTAGGCACGCTGAACCCTTTTTCTACAACTGTTTGGGCTACAATCTCAAACCCATTGAGATGGAGACTTTTCACTGGAGCAGAAAAATTCACCCTCAAAACATAAATAAAACTCATATTTGATTTTTGAGCTTCCTCATTTGACACCAGTCGACCTTAACAAGTACAAAATATATGAGAATTTTAATAGATAATGTAATAATTAAGTATACATTTTTTTTTTGGTAACAACTCTAGCCTTATAATAACCCTAAACCCAGGAAGACAAACAAACCATGATAAGAGCACCAACAATCCCAGGAACCACTGTAGTGCCAGAATTAGCTGGTGCGGGTGCTTTTGCATCATCTGCATCAGGCGCATCTGCGTCGGGTGTATCAGCAGCAGGCCCATCAGCTGGAGCTGGACTATCACTTGTGGGTGCATTAGCATCAGGGGAGTCTGCAGTAGGCCCGTCAGCGACGGGACCATCAGCTGGGGAAGGAGCATCAGCAGGAGATGGGGTGGGAGCTTTAGATGGTGCGCGAGACTTCTTTGGTGCAGGAGCGGGTGCCTTTGATGGGCTAGGGGAGCTCTTTGGCGCAGCAGTTGGTGCCTTGGTAGTTTTACCATCCATGGCAACACTTGGAGGAATGATGGGTGTGCTTATTTCCAACACCGATATATTGAATGGTTGTGCAACAACTGATTTAACAAGCTGAGAGTTCAAAGGAGCACCTTTTGCACCAGACCCGAATTTAACCTCTCCCTGAACCACTGTAGTATTCACGAAACCTTCGTTGGATTCAGCCATACCACTTGTTTGGTACAATGTGGTAAGGAGTGTGGACTTCTTCATCGTTTTTAGCTTCATTGGGTCATAGTAATCAAGTACAATATGCAATTGCATGACCTTCTTGACAACATCCTTCGATGTTCCTTGTAGTGCTCCCATTTGACTGTTAGGAACGGTTAGGACGGTAATGGTCTGCCTCTTATTGATCTCGACATTGAGGTGGTTCTGAGTGAGGAAGTCGTTGAACACGCTAAAATCTGGGTATGTGCCGAGGATCCTGGTGATGTTGAAGGCAGTGGCAGAAGATGCAAGGAGGAAGAATGAAAGAGCTATGAGCGAAGAGGTAGTAGCCATTCTTGTTATTGAATTGCTACTTGCCTCTTTCCCTGATTTGAGATTGTGTTTCAAACAGAACATATAAAGTAACTTGGTTTCTAAAAATGGACATAAACTGAATCCAGAAAAATAGGTGGCAAAGAGAGGACATTTCTTCCTCCAAAATTTGTGGGGAGTTCTTGCATGGTTTAGGTATCGATGAGATGAATTGTGTGGACAAGGGAAGCATGTCAACTGCAAGAATGCCACACTTGCCAGCTATTTTTGTGTGTAATTAAAATATAGGATCAGAACAAATTAGATTAATTTTTCATATGAACATGATTTATCCAATTTGTCTTCTGTGTACTTAAACGAGTATATGAACATGATTAAAGTGTTTGTTAATTCATTTGAGGTGCATTTAAGTTTAATGTTCAGGGAATATGCAGATTATTGTAAAAATAACAATAAAATGTCAATGCTTTGCGTCGTTGTGACATGTACTAATCTTGAGACCGCCCAAACCCCGCTTAGACTGCTCAGACCCTGTCCAGACGCCTACCCGATTTTTCACCCTGCTCAGCCATTAATCTGAACATTTCTCTACCACCTAGCGCTTAGACCATTTTTTAGAACACTGCTTAAGATACCCACTAAATTTTAATGGCTGCTAGCACAGACCTAATATAGCGAGTGGCACGTGCTATATAATATATACAATCAAACAAATATTTTATACTTAGCTCCAAAGCTGTAATAAAACAAAAACATCAAACTAAAATTTTGATGATCTGTTAGGAGATTCTTTAGAAGGTTTATTCCTTTATTTTTTCCTTTATTCTAGGATAGCTATATATGGGTACTTACTTTGTTATAGGAAACTACTTCCTCAAAAAGTTTAATATTTCCTAAACTATTGCTAAGTATTATGAGAAATTAGGGAAGCTACTGTTGGACTTCTTGTATAAATATTTTCCATTGAGTTAATGAGAATACAGAAAAATAATTACCCTAAATCTTTCATGGTATTAGAACCAAAATTGCTTCTTTAAAAAAAAATTTCCCCTAAACTATGGCCGGCGGCGCTACCCCTCCAGGTTTTACTGCAGAGCAGTGAGCGGCGTTAACAGCCGCATTTGATACTTCTCACACTCCTTCTAACAGGTTGCATGGTAAGTTGGAAATAGATTCTTTGATAATTGATACTGGCTGTTCTCATCATGTTACTGGTGATGAATCTTGTTTAGTGGATACTACAGTAGTTTCGCCATGTCCCGTGAGCCTTCCGGATGGTCAAACGGTGGTTGCTACTAAGAAGGGTGTCGTGAAACTCACGGACAAAATAATCCTCCAACATGTTCTTTTTGTTCCTAAGTTAAACTGCAATTTAATTTCGGTTTCACAACTAAATGATGATCTAAATTGCTTTGTCCAATTTAATTCTAACTTGTGTGTCATACAGGACCTGCATTCGAGGGAGGTGATTGACACGGGTGAGAGACGGGATAGACTTTACTATCTACGGCATGGATTATAGATGCAAGCGATTTCGGTTGATAATTCAAAGTCCTTGGATCTATGGCATAGTCGTTTGGGTCATCCTTCCGAGACAGTAGTGAAGTTGCTTCCTTTTTTTTTAATAATTCTAGGGGTCATTTGAATAAAGCATGTGAAGTTTGTCATCGTGCTAAACATTCTAGAGATCGTTTTCCTTTAAGTGCCAATAAATCAACTCGGATTTTTGAGTTACTACATTGTGATTTATGGGGTCCGTATGATGAAGTTTCTTCGTGTGGTGCTCGTTATTTTTTTAACTTTGGTGGACGATTATTCACGTGTTGTGTGGGTTTATTTATTGATTGATAAAAGAGAAGTTTTCAAGATGTTTATGTCCTTTATTACCATGATTGGCCGTCAATTCTCTCAAAAGTTGAAAATTGTACGTAGTGACAATGGAACAGAGTTTAACTGCATAAAAGATTTTTTTGTGGCTAATGAAATTTTATTTCAAACCTCGTGTGGGTACCCCTCAACAAAATGGAAAAGTGGAAAGGAAACATAAACATATTCTCAATGTCGCTCGTGCATTGAGATTTCAAGGGGGGTTGCCAATCTATTTTTGGGGAGAATGTGTTTTGGCCGCTGCTCACCTTATAAATCGGACTCCCTCTAGTGTTCTCCTGAATAAAACTCCATATGAAATGCTATTTGGTTGTACACATTCTTTTAGTGACTTGCGAGTTGTTGATTGCTTAGCTTATGCCCATAATCAACGCGCTAAAGGTGACAAGTTTGCCAGTCGAAGTCGTAAATGTGTTTTTGTGGGTTATCCGTTTGGTAAGAAGGGATGGAGTTTATTTGATTTTGAGAAAAATGAGCTCTTTGTGTCGAGGGATGTGAAGTTCTATGAAAATGTTTTTCCTTATTTGAATGTTGAAGTCACAAATCATACTCATCCCTTTGACAGTGATGTGACTTATAATGAGGGAGCCTAGGAAGAGCTTATTAACGGTATGGGGATCATCAGGTGATGCACGAGGATGCCATAGTCGGTCCTCAAACGGTCTCTCCCACGACTAGCGTCACGCCTAGTAATGCTAAGCCACAGTCTACCGCATTCGTGCCAAATGAAAATGCTCGGGATGTGCCAGTAGTGGACGCTTCATCCTCGGCTGTCGGGGGGGGGGGGGGGGGGGAGGGGGGTAGATGGTGCTCCCGACGGAATGGGGAGGGACAATTTGGGCCGCGGGTTCCGGAAAAAGTTCCCATCAGTAAAGTTGAGAGACTTCGTGACACATACGATTATCAAGGACGGTCCATCTCTCGCTCCATCTGCTTCGCCATATCACACTCCCTCTGGTACGCCTTTTTCTATAGCACATTATGTTAGTTGTGATCAATTTACTGTGAAACACCGAAATTTTTTTGCAGCTGTAACTGCAGGTATTAAGCCACAATATTTTAAGAAGGCTGCAAAAGATATAAAATGATGTACTGCTATGCAAAACAAGATTCGTACTTTGGAAGATAATGACACTTGGACTATGGAAAAATTACCTCCTGGAAAGAAAGATCTTGGAAGTAAATATGAGTACAAAATTAAGTACAACTCAGATGGTAGCATTGAGAGGTTAAAAGCCAAATTAGTTATTTTCGGTAATCATCAAGTTGAAGGAATTGATTATAATGAGACATTTGCCCCAGTAGCGAAAATGGTGACAGTTAGAGCTTTTCTGGCCATTGCAGCATCCAAGCATTGGGAGTTGCATCAGATGGATGTTCATAATGCCTTCTTTCACGACGATTTGGATGAGGAAGTGTATATGAAACTTTCGCCAGGTTTTAGCTCCACTGATTCTGATTTGGTTTGTCGTTTGCGTAAATCGCTGTATGGTTTGAAACAGGCACCTCGATGTTGGTTTGCAAAGCTTGTGACAGCTTTAAAGGGGTACGATTTTCTTCAATCCTATTATGATTATTCCCTCTTTACTTACTCTAAAGGGTTTGTGCAGATCAACGTCCTAGTATATGTTGATGATTTGATAATCTCTGGTAATGATTCCGCTGCGGTGACGACTTTCAAAGCCTATTTGAGTCAATGTTTTTATATGAAGGATCTTGGTGTGCTTAAATATTTTCTTGGCCGACATTGAGGTCCCTAGAAGCTCCTCAGGGTTGTTTTTATGTCAAAGGAAATATACCCTTGATATTATTTCAGAGGCAGGACTATTGGGCTCGAAGCCGGCTTCATTCCCGATTGAACATAATCATCAGCTGGCGCGTGCCAATGGGCATTTTCTTACGGATCCCGAGCCCTATAGGTGTTTGCTTAGGCGTCTTATCTATTTGGCGGTTACTCATCCTAACTTGGCATACTCGGTTCATGTCTTGTCACAATTCATGCAGGAGTCGCGACAAGAACATTGGGATGCTGCATTACGGGTTGTTCGCTATTTAAAGAAATCCCCGGGTCAGGGCATTCTATTACGTTCAGACAATGAGTTATCTTTGACAGGTTGGTGTGACTCGGATTGGGCAGCCTGTCCCCTTACTTGGCGGTCTCTCACTGGGTGGTTTGTGTTTTTGGGGCATTCGCCAATTTCATGGAAAATTAAGAAGCAACATACTGTAGCTCGTTCTTCGGCAAAGGTCGAATATCACTCTATGGCTTCTATTACTTGTGAATTAAAATGGTTGAAGGGTTTACTTTTGAGTTTGGGAATCCATCATCCTAAGGCGATTTCTCTTTTTTGTGATAGTCAGTCCGCGTTGCATATAGCGCAGAATCCGGTATTTCATGAATGCACGAAGCACATTGAGATTGATTGTCATTTTGTGCAAGATGCTATCTAGGAAGGTCTTATTGCTCCGTCTTATGTGTCGACGACAGACCAATTGGCAGATATTTTACCAAGGCTTTGGGGAAGAAGCAATTTGATTTTCTTCTTGACAAGTTGGGCATTTTAGACTTGCATGCTCCAACTTGAAGGGGGGGTGTTAGGAGATTCTTTAGAAGGTTTATTCCTTTATTCTAGGATAGCTATATATGGGTACTTGTTTTGTTATAGGAAACTACTTCCTCAAGAAGTTTAATATTTCATAAACTATTGTTAGGTATTATGAGAAATTAGAAAAACTACTGATGGACTTCTTGTATAAATATTTTCCATTGATGAGTTAATGAGAATACAGAAAAACAATTATCTTAAATCTTTCATGATCGTACTCAACATAAAGCATTAGTAGTGCAACGTACTAAAAGGAATTATGATTTTTTTTTCCAACATGAAGTACAATATGATAATATAGCGTTAGTATAATGTGAATCCGTGATTTTAAGCTGAAATTTTAAGCTATAATGTGAATCGATAATTTTTCTCCAAATTTCAGCTTCAAATGATATAGCTTTCATGTTGTTTGTTAAACACGTATTTTATCACTTAAGAAATTACAAAAAAATATTTTTCTTATAATGTGGTGTTTGTTAATATGTCTGAAGTATAAATCATACCAATGTTTAGTGCCAAATTAAATTACTAGATAAGAATGCAAACTGTAAGTGTTCAATGTTCAATTTTTTTATCTTATTATTCTATCTTCGTAATTACCATGTTAAAAAACTGACTTTAAGTTGATTCATTTAAACAACTTTTGTCAGTATCATATTCAATATCAGCCTTCAGTATCAATCTTTTGTATAAACCTTCAATTTTAGTGTTTTTAACGAATAAGCATACTAATAGGGTATTTGTTTTTGCTTCTTAATAGAGTCAGAAGTGTTAATGAGAAGTGTGTTACTTTATTTTTAGTTCTCAACTTCTGATTGGAATAAGCAACAAGGAGGTAGTGATCACTTAGCACTGAGTATTGACTAAAAAATTATTCCAATAGTAGTCTTAAAAAAATTTTGTGATGACAATTGCTGCACCGTCTTCTTAAAAACAAGTAGAGCTAAATTTTGATAGCTCACCTTCATTCTGTTCATCAAGCATTGTCGTTCTACCTACCTTCACAGAAACTCTTTAATGGTAAGAAACATATCTTGTTTCTCTCCATCTTTGTGTTTCATTCTTTGTATTTTCTTAGCTTTTCTTCATCTCTTTAACTCTCTCTCTTATGTATATTTTCAAGTTTTCATTATGTAGCATGTAGTTTCGAAAATTTTGAAAAATTGATCACCACCATATAATGTCGAGTTTCCAACCCACCATCTCTCCATTCATGTATGTGTCTTCTCAGTGGGGCAAAATTGTCAAACGATTTTCATTTAACACTTAAAAACAAACACTTTTTAATTTAGCTTCTAATCAACAACTCATTCAAAAACAAAACAAACAGTTCATTCAAAAAGCTCATTTATAATTTTTAACTCCAATTAGAAATTAGCTTCAAAGGACTGGAAAAAAAAGCCACCTAAGTTCAACATTGCTTTGTAAGTTTCCAAACGTATCCCTATTTATTTCTCATTGTTCCAGTAATGCCCTAACATTAGATAGTCCCTTTACCGCAAGCTTTCACAGGTTATTATTATTGAGCCCATATTAACTTATTAAGTCATAATATTTACCCTATTTATTATCCAAGCTTCAAAATTGTAATAAAGTCAAGACTAATGCGTAATAAGTAACCGATTATATGTGACATATTCTTCGGAAAGGGGTTGTTTGTGTGTTTTTTATTCACTATTGTTGGTTGATAGGCACACACACCTTGAGAAAGTTATTTATTTGGAGGATTATGGTGGAAAGTTTTGTGACTCACATCGTCTTGGCGCAACAGGTTTGGAACTCAACTCAAGCCATATTCCTTCTATTGATTCTTCGCATTTGGAGAGGCTCAAAAGTTTTCGAGATCGAATAGGAGAACTATATCATTCTACTTAAGTCATAGTTCATTTCTCCTTATTGTTTCTAATTTTTTGAGGATCACATAAACTAAGATCTCAGGTTGTTGTCAAGACTCGAGAAGCCGAAAAAGCAAAAGGACTTTTGAATGTTAAAGCAATTGGTGAAAGCTCCGTAAGATTATTCATTTCACCAATGTACAATTCAATAGGGTGATGATTGATAACCTAAGATAATTATAGTAATTTTATTAAAGTAACCTGAACGAATGGTAGATGGATAAGTTTATTTTTATTTTTTTAAGCCAAATTTAATATAATGTGCAATGGGTATTTTGGACCAAGAAACTAGCTGTGTACTCTTGGATACAAAATTTGTTATGACACGGGGACAAAGTCAATTTTCTCGGTCTCAAGCTTCTTGTTGTTACTATTACTATTACTATTACTATTGTTGTTTCTATTGTAGAGTTCATTGTTAAAACTATTTTCGTTTTCATCATCATCTTCGATTAGAAGCATTTTTCCTTTTTTTCATGGAAGCTTAATTCTTAAAAATGGGCTTTAATGTTTTTCAAAGAAATCCTTTGAAAAGGAGTTCCCAAGAGATGAAATTGTTGAACTTCTAAGCTCTAGCAAACATTGGCTCCAACGAAACACCAAGGCCAGCGGCTACTCTACTCACAAATATTGTTGGAGAATAGTAAGTGACGACTTTGTTAAAGCAATAACAAAATTCTTTAAAACGACAAACTCCTTAGAGAGGTAAATGTTGCAGCAATCACATTGGTCCCAAAAATTACCAATCCTTCAACATTTGGTGATTCCAAACCCATAGCATGTTGCCATGTTCTGCACAGGTTATTATATCACTAGAATCCTTACGGTCGTACTAAAGGAAGCAGTAAAGCTTGTTGTCAACCCTTGCCAATTACCTATCATCTCAAGGAGATTTATACATAATGTTATTTCATGAGCTGCTGAGAAATTACCACAAGAACGATTGATCCCTTAGGTGTGCAACAAAGATTGATACGAAGAAAACCTATGATATAGTGCAATTACAATGGGAAGATACTATGCAAATGATGACAAAACTTAGAGTCTGTTTGGTTGCATGGAAAATAGACATAAAAATTGAAACTATTTTCGTGAATAAAATTCTGAGGCCTCCCCATCAAACTTGGATTCCCATGAGCAGTGAGAAAACAGTTTATGAAAAATCAAAACATAACCAATATTGAAGTCTGTAATTGTATTTCATTATAATGAATGAACAATGTACCTTGCTTATATATAGAATTCTATTGACTAACAGTCTGTCTAAACTATACTGACAGATATGTAAACTAACTGACTAACAACTTCTTGATTTTCTGTTTGCTATTGTTTAACAGTAACAGACTTATTGTTATGCTTAACATTCCCCCGCAAACTAAGTGTAGTTCCATTAACAACACTTAGTTTGTCACGTAACAGTAGAAATCTAGAAGTGCCTAAAGCCTTTGTAAGAATATCAGCAACCTGGTCCTTTGCTGAAATATGAAGCACTTTGATGAGCTTTCTAGCCACCTTTTCACGCACAAAGTAAAGATCTATTTCAATATGTTTGGTTCGGGAATGAAGAACTGGATTTGCACTGAGAAGCACAGCACTCATGTTATCACACCATACTGTAGGAGGTGCACTACCAATCCTTAACTCAAAGAGAAGAGTCTGCAACCAAGATAACTCAGCAGTGACTGAGGCTAAGCTCTTGTACTCTGCTTCAGTACTGCTCCTAGAAACGATGTTTTGTTTCTTTGAAGACCAAGAGATGATATTTGATCCCAAATACACACAATACCCAGAAGTAGAGCGTCGGTCTGTGGGATTAGATGCCCAATCCGCATCACAATACCCAGTGAACTTGAATGATGTAGTAGGAACAATATGAAACCCGAATGCTGATGTAGCCTTCAAATACCTTAGGATTCTTTTTACCACTCGCCAATGAGACTCAAGTGGAGTTTTCATGAACTGACATACTCTATTGACAGAGTATGCAATGTCAGGTCTAGTTATGGTGACATATTGTAATGCTCCAACTATACTCCTATACAGATGAACATCTTGTACTGGATCACTCCCTGTGTCTATCAGTTTCTCACCACCACTCATAGGGGTAGGCAACCCATTGGCAAATTGCATTTTAGCCCTACAAAGAAGATCCTGAATATACTTAGATTGGGACAGAAACAATCCATTTGCTGAGTGATCAACTTGAATTCCAAGGAAGTAATTAACCAATCCTAAGTCCTTCAAGGAAAACTGAGTATTCAGCTGAGATATCAATTTTGCAATATCTGACTTGCTGGAACCTGTAACTAAAATGTCATCTACATACACCAAGAAAAATATAGGTGATGGTGAGTGTCTAACGAACAAAGAAGAGTCTGATTTAGTTGCTGTAAACCCAAACTGAAGTAGTGTGTGCCTGAGCTTGTCAAACCATGCTCTAGGTGCCTGTTTGAGACCATAAATTGCCTTGGAAAGCCTGCAAACAGCTGTAGGACGACTTGGATCAACAAATCCAGGGGGTTGCATCATATACACTTCTTCTTGTAGATCCCCATTTAGAAATGCATTGTTGACATCCAATTGAAAAACTGACCAAGAGTAAGTGACAGCAATGGTGAGTATGACTCTGATTGTGGTAGGTTTAACCACAGGACTGAATGTTTCTTCATAGTCAAATCCTGGAACCTGTTGAAATCCTCGAGCTACAAGTCTAGCTTTATACCTCTGAATTGTCCCATCAGAATTTTCTTTCACCTTGAATATCCATTTACACCCTACTATACTCTGATGTTGAGGAAAGTCTACCAGAGTCCAAGTATCATTACGTAGTAGAGCCAGATATTCATCTTGCATAGCCGAAAGCCAATGAGGTGTAGTTAAAGCATCAGTCAGACTAGTTGGTTCTGCTGAGGCCATGTAGACCTTAGGCTTATATATACCTGATTTGGATCTAGTCACCATCTGATGAATAGGATGAATTGTACTAGGCACTACTGGTAGTTGGTTAGAAACCACTGGACTTGAAGAGGCAGAGTGAGGCAATGAACATGGACTGGGTTGAGTAGGGGAAGAAACCAATGGACTAGAGACAAAATGGTGAACAGTCTGACCAGTATTCTGCAACAAAGGACTTTGTAGAGATGGAGCAGTATGCTTTGTAGCTTTGACAGTAGATGACTCAGATAGTGGTATAGAGGCAGATGTAGAAACAGGAAAAAGAGTGTCAGGTTTTAAAGAGTGAGGATTGAATGCTTGAAAAGGAAAGGAATTCTCATTGAAAACCACATCTCTAGAAATGTATATACAACCATTAGGTGACCTACATTTGTACCCCTTGTGCTGAATACTGTAACCAAGAAATGTACACTCCTCTGACCTATATTGAAGTTTATGGTTGTTAAAAGGTCTGATGTTTGGATAGCAAGAACACCCAAACACCTTAAGTGTTTTGTAATCAGGTGCTTTGTGATATAGAAACTCAAAAGGAGAAATACCATTGAGCACAGGAGTTGGTACCCTGTTAATTAGATATACAGAGGTTCTGACAGCTTCATCCCAAAACTTCAAAGGAAGAGAAGAATGGGCAAGAAGTGTAAGTGCTGACTCTGTGATATGTCTGTGTTTCCTCTCGGCAACACCATTCTGTTGGTGAGTTGTAGGACAAGCTAACCTGTGAAGCACACCATGTTGTTCTAAAAATTTTGAGAATGACCTGTATTCACCTCCCCAATCAGACTGCACACACTTAATAGGGAGACCAAACTCAAGCTCTACTTGTGACTTAAATTTGAGAAAGGTAGGAAATCCATCTGACTTATTCTGTAAGAGATAAATCCAGGTAAATCTACTGTAAGCATCAATGAAATGGATGTAGTATTTGTAACCAGATGATGATACAGTTGAAGCAGGACCCCATAAGTCTGTATGAATGAGTTCTAAAGGAGAATGATACACTGTTGATGAACTAGAAAAAGGAAATTTATGGATCTTTCCTAAGAAACAGGAAGAACAAAATGCAGGTTCAGTTTTATTTGAAATTGGAATATGACAGAGACCAAGTATTTTGCGAACAATTTGCAATCCTGGGTGCCCCAAACGAGCATGCCAGAGTGTCAGTGTTGAAGAGTCCTTGTTTTGAACTGAGTTGTTTGAATTGGTTGAAGAAGCTGTATGAACAAACTTGCTTGAAATTGGAGAAAGAGGTGATGATGAATGAACTGGTTCAACATACGGAGAGGATGGAAACACATATAGTCCATTGCTAAGTATGCCTTCCAATAGAATCTGTTTCGTGACCTGGACTTTGACAAAACAGATATTAGAATGGAATTCAAAGAAGACATGATTGTCTTTTGCAAATTTGGACACACTTAACAGGTTCTTAGTGAGTTTAGGAACTTGAAGTACACTCTTGAGAATCAATGTTCTTGAAGGATTAAATGAGTTTAGGGTAGACTGACCTATGTTCTGTATTTGCAGCCCAGTTCCATCCCCAATGAAGAGGTGTTCATTACCAGTATATGGGGAAGCAGAGTCCATGTTCTGTGTGAAGGGAGTGCAGTGATTAGTGGCACCAGAGTCTGGATACCATCTCTGATCTGTTGTGAAGGATGATGAAGGAAGAATTTTCGTCTGAGATTCAGAGTTATTTCCCCAGGGAGATTCATTAGGCTGCCTTGATGATGTACTGAAAGCATTTTGAGAAGCTATGTTTGCTTGCAAACTTGCTTTCTGGGAAGTTGAAGCCAAGTTTGCTTGCTGAGATAGATTGCTTATACTCCATGTATTTGTAAGGTTATCATCAAATCTGTGATAGCATTTGAAAGCTAGATGACCTATTTTCCCACAAATTTGACATTGAGGCCTATTGCTTTGATGACCTGGGAATCTGGAACCCCTACCATATCCAGATCTGCCACCTCTGAATGAGCTTGAGTTTGTAGGAGATCTAAACTGAGGCCTCCATGAATGAGAATTTGAAGCAAACGACCTAGAGGACTGTTTGTAATTGCTGTGTGCTATATTTGCATAACTAGATGCATCTAGGTCCTTCACATGCCTCTCAATTCTTGATTCTTGAGCCAGTAAAAGCGCTTCAATCTCTGCAACAGTATATGAATCTGATCTAGATGTGACAGACACAATGAATGTATCGTAGGTTTGAGGCAGACCATCAAAAATGGCACTTATGTGGTCTTTAGAAGATAAGGAATGGCCGACTGAAGCCAACTGATCTATGATGTTCTTGATTTTCAGCAAGTATTCATTGATGTTCAAACCTCCTTTCGTAAGATTCTGAAGTTGATTTCTGAATTGTGAAATATTGGCCATAGTTTGTGAATTAAAGAAAACCTCTAATATATGCCAGATATGTGCAGAGGATTCACAACCGACTAACCTTGTTAGTAAAGACTCTGTCATAGAAGACAGAAGCCATGAAAAGAGGAGCTGATCCTGCTGTTCCCAACTGATGAACTCTGGATTGATATTCATATGAACTCGATCTTCATCTGACAGAAATCTTGGTGGAGTTGAGTCTTTTTCAATGAATCTTTGCAACTTGTGACCTTTGATTGTTGCTAATACTTGTTTCCACAACAAGTAATTGTTCTCACTCAGTTTGACAGATAACACATGAGTGAACATAACAGGTTTCCATTCTGTATTTGCAGAATTACTGATAGTTGCTGCATTTGATGAAGATGAATCAGCCATTAACAATGACTAGAACCTGAAGAGCTAAAGAAATGAAGAACAGAGGAACTGAAAGAAATGAAAATGAAATCTTAGAAATGAAGTAGACTAGAGACTGAAGCCATGAATCTTATAGCTCTGATACCATGTTGAAATTCTTAACATAACCAATACTGAAGTCTGTAATTGTATTTCATTATAATGAATGAACAATGTACCTTGCTTATATATAGAATTCTATTGACTAACAGTCTGTCTAAACTATACTGACAGATATGTAAACTAACTGACTAACAACTTCTTGATTTTCTGTTTGCTATTGTTTAACAGTAACAGACTTATTGTTATGCTTAACAGTTGTCAACCCTTGCCAATCACCTATCATCTCAAGGAGATTTATACATAATGTTATTTCATGAGCTGCTGAGAAATTACCACAAGAACGATTGATCCCTTAGGTGTGCAACAAAGATTGATACGAAGAAAACCAATGATATAGTGCAATTACAATGGGAAGATACTATGCAAATGATGACAAAACTTAGAGTCTGTTTGGTTGCATGGAAAATAGACATAAAAATTGAAACTATTTTCGTGAATAAAATTCTGAGGCCTCCCCATCAAACTTGGATTCCCATGAGCAGTGAGAAAACAGTTTATGAAAAATCAATTTCCTGTCAGTAAATAGACAACCAAACAATAAAAGTCTACATATCAAGGGAAATGGCTATTACCAAAAATTAGACCAAAAATCTCCGAAAGGAAAGATCCCCATCATTTAGAAATCTCTGAAAGGAAAGATCCCAGGAATCTCCATTAGACCAAAAATTGCTAATTCACCCATTTTTTTGGTTGTTAATGATAAATAGCGTTGGGAACAAATCCTTCAGTGGTTGGTTGCTACATCAGGAATCATGCCAGAAGGAGATGAGATCATCATTGCCACATCGAAGCATGGTGTGAGGGTAGAAAACACTTGCACACCGGGAGTTAGACTTCCACAAAGAAAACCTATATGGAATATATTTGGTTTTGGAATCCCAATCCCATCTATTTCACCCATATTTATCAATGATGAGCGATCTCCATAAATTTCCACATTCTTCTGCAAAACACTAAAGCCACTTGGAAAGTAAAGCTAAGTTGAAAGTACTTACTTGGCGAATGCCTAAACCCCCTCGAATTTTGGGACAACAATTTTTTCCCCAACCCACTAGATGCATCTTTCTAAATTTTTGTGTGGAGCTTCAAATGAAATCATGCGTGATCTGTTCCATCTTGGCTGCTATTGAAGAGGGTACCTTGAGAATAGACAAAAGGAACATCGGGATAGAAGCTAAAGTGGATTGGACAAGAGCAAGCTTGCCTGCTTTAGAGAGAAATTTGCACTTCCAAGAAGCTAGTCTCGATTTCATCATTTCGATTGTCTCATCCCACACAACTTTACTTTTAAATCTAGCACCCAAAAAATGCTTAAGTACTTGACTGGAAGTTTTACCGCTGCACAGCCAAATAAACCCGCCAACTACTACAAATGAGGGACATCTCCAATGGGCAACATCACCGATTTGTGGAAGTTAATTTTCAGACCTAAAGTAACTTCAAACCAAAACATAATTCTTTTGAGAGCTAGAACCTGATAAGCAGAGGCATCACAAAAGAGGATAGTATCATCCGCATACTGAAGAATGGATACAGGAGGACTACCCTCTGCGACTGAGAACCCTCTTACTAGACCAACATCAACCGCTTTAAGAATCATTTGGGCCAGACCTTCTACTGCTAAAGTGAAGAGAATGGGAGACAGAGGATCACCTTGACGCAGGCCTTTAGAGCTATTGAAAAGCCCGTGCAGCTGACCATTAATCTTCACATAGAAATTGGTTGTGGATTTACAAGTGTGAAGCAAATGAATCCATTTAGAGTCAAACCCCATGCGAGTCATTATCAAATCCCAGTATCTTCACGAAATGTTGTCAAAGGCGTTTGAGAAATCTAATTAGATTACGAGCCCTGGAACACCTTGTTTTTTCTTGGAATCAATAATTTCATTGATGATCAAGGAGCTATCAACCGCCTGCTGCACTTTGAAATGGAGAAATGACTGAATGGATAACCTTTTTCAATCTATCAGCCAACACTTTGGTAATGATCTTATACGCCTTGTTCAAAATACTGATAGGTCTGAAGTTCTTGACTGTTTGAACTCCCACATATTTAGGAACAAGCGAGATGATAGTGGTTTTAAAACGCCAATCTAGAAAATTTCTAGTATTAAAATCTTCAATAGCTTTTTGAAAATCAACTTTGATTACCTCCCACATTTTCAAGTAGAACTCCATTGGAAAACCATCACGACCTGGAGAAAATTTTGATTTGAGCTCTTGCATTGCTTCTTTAATTTCCATCTCTGAAAAGTTTTCTACCAATGAGGAAGTCACTGGCTGGGAGTACACTAAAAAGTGATCCGTGAGAAGAAAGGTCACCACTCCTCCCTTTTGCTGAACAACTCCTTGAAGCGAGAGACCATGAGTTCTCTAATACTGGTTTCATCCTCTACCAACTCTTGACCTATACTAAGAGCTTCAATAGAGTTAAACAGTCTGCGTCTATTGGCCAAGTTATGAAAGAATTTGGACACTTGATCCATATGGTGAGCCCAGTTGACCCTAGACCTGATCCTCCAAAACTCCTCATCTTTTTTGGTTAACTGTACCCACTGAGGATGCAGGTGCACTTTACGAAACCTCTCATCGGCAGTCAGGTCTTGGATCTCTTCTTCAACATCAATGTTAGAAATCAAAACAGAAATATTTTGAATACATAAATTGGTCTTACCCCAAACTTTAGTCCTCCAAGTTTTAAGATTGCATCTGATTGCCTTTAGTTTCCATCGTAACCAGAGACCACCAAGTTGTTCCACCAAGATTTCATCTCCTCTGCTAGGGTTGGGTAATCAAACCAACCGTTATCAAAAGAAAAAAAATGAGTTATGCTACCAATATATGAGTTTGCCAGCAAAATCGCGTGATGGTCATAACCTGCGCCGCTCCTTGGATCCATTCAACTTTATCCCCAAATTTAGCAATCCCATCCACCGAAGCCAAAAAATGATCAATTCGACAAAGAATAGGGTGCTCTATTCGATTTGACCACGTGAACTTTCCCCCTTTAAGATTGAAATCAACAAGCTCCACCTTATTAATGAACTTTCTGCAACCTTTCTTTTATTTCATGTGATAGACAACATTGAATTCTCATGAAAACACCCACAGCGACTGCACCCAGCTAGCAATGTCATAAAGTTCTTCCCAAAAGTGCTCTCTCAGCGAAGGATCACACGGACCATAGGTGTTAGATTCTGACAAAAAGAGTTGTCTGAGATCATTTGGAACTGAATAAAAAAAGAAAAAACCCCTTTCAACACTTCCATCATTGTAAAAGATCAACATCCCATATAGCTAATAGACATCTTGAATTGCCAGTGGATTCCACCATAGGCCAATCAAAAGATCTGTCACCCCACAACTTTCTGATAAATTCTCTAGAGCATCTCTCCAATTTGGATTCCTGAATGAAAACAAGATCCGGACGATTATCTGAAATTAATCTTTCGAACCCTTTTGCCTCTCAAAATTTCCGAACACCCTACAGTTCAATGAAAGAAGTTTGAAGTTCATGAAATACCTTCGACCCCGGGGTTGTTGGACTTGTCCATTGCTTTGTCAGATATTGAACCCTGTGCCGCAGCTTCAACCATATCTAAAACTCTTTCTTCATCCTGATTGAGGTCCACCCCCACTGCCAAGCCAATTTCTTTGAAAATCGAACGATCAGAAGGACAGTAAAAAATAGAGAGCTCTACACTGTCATTGACCCTAGAAACAACCTTTGAAGACTGGCCAGAAGTATGTTCTCTAAGAAGAATAAAACCTAGATTGTTCGTCCAAGGGACCTCAAACCTTGGGGGAGCGCCTACATGGTTTGGTGTGGACGAGCAACACTCCAAATGAGAGGTGCATTGTTCTGTTGGCAACCCTTGAACTCCAACACACTTTCTTGTTGGTGGCTCAAAACCCGACGGGTAAGGAAGAGACACTGAACACTCCTGAGTTTGGTTGGAAACTCGCTCCTTACCAACCCAACAAGGGCACTACAACCCTTAAGTTCTACCCACCCTGCTTTGTTGGATAAGCTGAATTTAGAGGATATTTGTTTAAACATGAACCTGGATCTAGTTGGAAAAATTGCAAAATTAGCCCATTCAGTGGCTTCGTCACGCTCGGCTTTTTTTAGCTAGCTTGCGATCCCTGTTGGCATGTATAGACATCTTGGTCAATAAATGATCCAAGTTGAAGACATCTTCCTCTACAGCTTCTAAGACCTTCCAATAATTGCCAGAAGCCTATTGACCTGTAGACTGGGCCAGATTACGTTTCAAATTGAGCACAAACCCCTGGAATGGCGAAAGCCCAACAATACCCTTGTCTTTATCCTGTTGAGTTGGGCGAGCTGACTCAAAAATTGGGATACCCACTAAGCCAGAGAGAGAAGCAGGGGAATGGGGAAACACTTGATCTTGCAGGCGAGACTGATCACTCAATACTGAAAACCTAGCAGAAGGTTCATGTTCCTCGCAATAGGTCACCTTAGAGAGTTTGCGAAGACCAGAAAAGCTTCGTGGCCACCGGGAAGAGCAACATGATCCACCGAATAATCGAATCCACTGAATAATCGAATCAGGTAACTGTATTACCGATCTCGCACCGTTCTCTCCTACAACTAGATTTGCAAGAATATGATGACTTTCCCAAACTTGAGACAAAAATTAATAGGGGAGTCAAGGTGGATAGAGGTTGCTGAAACTGTGTTCTTAATGGCTTCAAAAGTAGATCTAACACTTGGAAGATTGGTAGTCACCACCTCGACAAAAGGTTTTGTTGGTCCCAGAGGGGACAACACAAGGCCCTTGCAGAAGGGAACCCCCATGTCTGCTTACTTGTTGCTTGAAATCTGGCTGAGGCACCTTTTTTAGAACCACCTCCTTCAGAGCCCGAGCGGGCTGTTTCCAATCTTTCCTTTTACATCAGCTAACACCCTCAGAGTTTTCGATCCAGACCCCCAACCCACCATAACATAAAGGAAGACACCTCCTCTATTGGCCTTTTTAACCATCATAACCCATCTGTTGTTGATCTTCCAACTAGCTAAGAAGGCATTGGAGTCTGATTCTACAACTTTCTTAAGCTGAAACCCTACCCATTCTCTCATATGCAGTTCTAAAAAAACTTTGATTCTAACCCTTGAGCTCAATTCAAACAACAATAGGCCTCCTTTGGACCCCAAATTATTCTCATCTATCTTTAACAAACGCAAACTTCTGCTTTCTAACCCCATTTCTCACAGGATTAAGCACACTTGGACATATAAACATATATCATAGGAAGAAAAAGAGGAAAAAATAATAAAAAAAACTAGAACATATTACCCCCAATTTGGAAATGTTACCAGCTGGTCCAAACAGATCTCCCTTGCCGGAGATGCACACCTTCCACACCTCGATCTTACTTTACCTCGTCGGAAGAAATCCCTCCGGATCCGCTAAAGAATCGACTTGCACCAAAAGAGACGCTCACCTCACTCACTGGAACAAATCCTCGCCCTCACCTTGCTTACCAGAGGAGACACTCACTTTACCGGAACAACAGAGGAGACGACCACCAACAAACCACTCACCAGATCCGACTCTCACCAAAAGAGATGCTCACCACCAGAGGAGACGCTTACCAGTGTTACCTGACCAGAGGAGGCGCTCGCCAAATCTAACGTTCACCCGCTCACCACGCTCTCCTAGATCCGCCTCAGAGTATGATCTCTCTATGATGAAATCAAGCTCAATCTCTCCTGGATCCGCCAAACTGATCTCTCTCGGATGAAACTGATCTCTCTCTGATGAAACTCGATCTCTCTCATTTTTCATAGAGAGACTTTCTCTCCTCTTGTCCTTTAGGAACTCGATGAAAAGAAAAAATAGAGAGATGTCAGAGAAGAAAAGAGAGCTAAGAAGGTTTGGCCATTTGGGTATTTGATAAAAAGAAAAGAGAGAGATGAAAAGACTTCATTTTATTAAATTTGTTCAAAGTTTTATTCTAATCAATCAAAGAGAGAGAGAAAAAAAAATCTGAGGGGATAAATTCGTTTCTTTTGTCCAAGGAGGTGGAGGTTATTTTATTGCAATTGCTGATAAATCGAAGTTTTTTTCTAATGAAAGAGAGAGATAAAAATATTCATACTTTGTTAATCACCTTCATGTTTAGGTTGGGGGTATTTGTTTAATCACCTTGATGTTTAGATTGGTGGATATTTGTTTAGTTGTTTAAGTTTTGGGTGAATTCCATATTTGTTTAAGCTTTGGTAGGGTATTTCATGTTTGTTTAAGCATCTGATTTATCATTTTTCTTTGTACAAGAGAGCTTCATATTTTATTTTTAATTTAATTTAATTTGTTTGTTTGTTTAGGCTTTGACAAAGTGGGTATTGATCCTTGAAGCTTAAGTGGGTATTTAATTTCATCTGCTGAAAAAATCATTATCTCAAGTTCTTGGTATCTGGTGAGGTTCCTTCTCTTTCATGTGTTAATTATTGATTTAAATTACAAATTTGATAATTTGAGAGTCTAGGATATCATTTTTTAATATGAATATTGGGATTGTCTATTGTATTTGTGTAGTTAAATAGTTGTGTACTTGTGCTGATGAGTGATGGATAGATACTTTAAAAGAATAAATGATGTGAGTTCTAGTTCTATTGCTCAGGCAGTTACTGATAGGTCTGATAAGGAGGTTCCTAGTTCCAAACGGAGTTGTATTGAGACTGAGTTTGATCCAAAAACTCTTCTAGCAGATCCTGGATTACGTAAGTCAATCAAGAAGTATCATCCCAACATAAGGGATGAAATTTGAAGAACATACTTGCAAAAAAATCCTTGCCAACTTCGGGCATATAATTTTAAGCAAACTTTGCAAGGAAAAGTCTTACGATGTTTCAATCCTTATTGGTTTGATGAATTTTCTACATGGTTAGAGTATTACATAGAAAAAGAGGTTGCATATTGCTTGTGTTGCTACCTTTGCTACCTACTGTGCATCTACATTGACTTATTATGTATGTTTCTCTTGTAATACATTTAAAACTCTATTTTAATCATATTTATCTATTTATTTTAAGAATTAAATTATCCATGATTTTTTTGCCCCCCTTTGTCTGCAATCTTGGATCCGCCCCTGCTTCCAACCCCTCAAAGACTAGTGTGAAAAGTCATCAAGTCGACTATATCTCAACAGAAAAGTCATCAGGTCGATTATCTCAACTGGCGTGGGGTATAAAGAAGAAGACTGATCTTGGAGTTTCTTCTTGTTGATGTTCTTAACTGGGTCCAAGAAATGATTCAATGTCTTCCTTGCGTTTATCTCTTTCATAATTTTCAACAGCATTGTACCTTCCTTGGGATGATTGAAACAAGTTGGGATGGATCTTCAGGCCATGTTTTGAGTTCCCCATTATATTGGGTCCATAATTCATCATGCAAGCATTGATACCGCACAATGTAGACAACTCCAAAATCTTCTTGCGGAGTCCACACCTTCCTTTCTCAAAGGTCACTTTGCGACACCTCTAGTTTCCAATGGGTTGCAAGATTAGCTTTCCTCTTGTGTGACCCCAGAGCGATATTTGAAAACCTAAAAAACCAGCAGAGAGCGATTGAAATAAGGATAATGATGGAAACTCAGTTTAATTGAATGGGGAAGAGTGGAAGATTTTGATCTATTTATAGAATTAATGGGCAAGAAAGGATTACAGTTTCTAAATCCAATTCCAATTACAGCCCAATGCAACAAGTTAGAAAAACATGATCAATACTTTTCAAATAGGCAACGATTACTCTACACCACCAAAAGCGCTTTCGAGAAACCCAAACTCAAAACGAAAAATGCAAAATAGGATAACTTTCGACCAATTTAAACCTTCAATTAAGATTGATTCTCAAGCTCATCAAAACACAAAAATTGCAGTACTCTGGATTATCTAATAAACAAACACAACTTGAATCACTTGAAAATGTTTTGAAAAGAACAAATTATGGTCATTTTACTAAAGTCGCACAAATTTGTCCAAAAAAATTTGCTAAAATTTTCTTGCGCCTAGAACAATGTGAGGTTTTTGCAAAACTCATTGTTGAGCGAACATGAAATTTCAGAAAAAAAATTTAGTGTTCGCCCAGATCAATGAGAGGTTTTGCAAAACCTCGCATTGTCTCAGGCGAACAATTTTTTTTGTGATTTCTAGAAAATATTTCTGAAGTTTACTTTGTTTTTATAATTAAAAATATTTCTAAAGTTTCCATCAGACTTCATTGTTTAGAAAGTTTTAGCTTCATTAGAAGTTTGATGTTTCTGATGTGAAAGACACATCTAACTTTTCGACTACTCATCAAACAAAGTTCTCTTAATAGTCGTACAATCTACGAAGTCAAAATGAGAGTAGATTATAGGACTAAACCAAAGGTAACATACACTCGACTAGGTTGAGAAACAAATCCCTTTATTGCACTCTTGATGCCAATTGAGCAAGTGCAAAACACTTGACACTATCATCAAGCAGTAGCCTACGATTTTTGTGACCCTATTGCATTGTTCATGGATAATCTTTGGGAAATTGAAAACAACGCACCTTTTGCAGCATAACACACATAATCCAGTTTGCTATGGTTATCGAAGTCCCTTGAGCAAAGCCATGGCTAAACCTTGGATATCTTAATGTCATAATGCTTTTCAAATCCAATTACAAAACCTATAATTTGTGAAATAACAGAAACAAACATAAATTAAACAATTGTGTGCAAAACAAGTACATCAAGTGCACTATTAAGAATAATTCATAATATTTTTTAGCCTAGAGAAAACAAGGACATTGTTTAACCAAGACAAGGCACATATAAATTTCCCTGGCATTGACACAATGAGAGCTGGTTGAATTGCCAGTTGTCCCAATGTTGACTCCAACCATATTAATCGATGCATCCAAACCCATCCTTGCTAATCTCGAGCCTGCAAAACGAACAACGGTGAGCCAGGGATCACCGTTGTGGTGGCTGAAGGCACTTTGATGTTTAAGTCAGGTAACAGTGCAAGGAAGAATGCAAACTAGATGTAATTAGCAATGTGTATGCATACTTTTTTCTTCTCTTTTCTTACCTTAAGTAGGGAGTGTTCCCTCCACAACTGTTCGTGCTATTGAGGGCATGATGGAGAGAGGAGATCTCACCCAGAATCTTACATGTGCATGGGTGAGTCTCTTTGGCACTTGGCTCTGTTTAGGACCCAATGCTTGATTGGGCTAAGAGCTAATATGACGGCTCAAAGACTTGTCTTCGATCCTTATTGTCCTGGGCCAAGCCCCAATATCCGTGCCACTTAGGCTGGCGAGACTTGGGCTTGAACAGTAGTTTAAGTATGGGTCCGGTTGGGATCGTGTTAAAGCCTTTCTCGTGTTAGGGTTGACTCATGCCATGTGTACGACTATGATTGCTTGATTGTTCAATGTCTCATTAGTTACTCCCCACAGTTAATGGGGTTGCATGCAGTTTCATTAATTCAACGAATGGGGGTTGACGCAATTGCAATTGAAACCGTCGCCTCTTTATTCCCCGCGTAGCATTTTTGCCAACGTAAGTATTGGATGGCCACCTTGCATGAAACATTGTGCCTACATAAGCTAGTTTTGATTGGGTCAGGTCATGTGTTTCGCAGAATTGTTTCTCAAATGCACCCTTTTGGAGAGTGTGCTTCTGTTTTGGCCTTTACAGAGTACAAAGAGAAGCATCCATCGGTGGAGTCTCCGAATGTTCTGACATTTGCAGCGATGAGCATCACCCTTCTAGTTGCTCCATGAGGCCTCAAACTCTATTATAACATTGTGAAGAAGAAGTCTGGAATACCTCTTTGGTCCCGAGTCTGTCTTCCATCTTTTGGTGTTCCCATGGTGTCTTCCGCCATCTTTGGGAGATAATTCCAGCAACCAACTTTATGTGGTTGTTCCCACTACTTCTTCCTTAGTTTCGCTCATGATTCTTCCTCCAGAGAACAGATTGGTAGATCAAAGTTCCAGTATGTGTTCTTGCAGAACTTCGTTCGTACCTTCCTTTCCACCAAGCTCATATTCTTGTAGTGTGTAAACCTCCGAATTGATCAGTCGGTCAAGCTTTGTAATAACTCTTTGATAATCAATAAAGTTTATTCTTTTGTTTTGAATTCATTTTTTTTATTTTTATGTATGCTCTGAGTGAATGTGAGTCATATCGGTCATGTGTGGACAAATTTCAAACTATAAAAAAAGTCAGTTATCTGAGTAGACAGGACCCAGTGGTGTAAGATCGTTCAACTTTGAGTAGGAACTGGGTTGGCCCAGTCCGAAAAGGCATGTGTGTAAGCTCTGATCCTGCTTGCATAATTCCCTTAACGAAATAACTTGATTCACCAATAGAGGTGGAAATCACTGAAAAATGATCTTTGTATGAGTGGGTTGTGCCTCATGGTTTAGCTGCTTCCTATGTAGGTGTCGGCCCGTTGAAGTACTCCACTTATTTCTGTGTAGAACTAAAGTAACAGAGAAATCGTTTCAATCTAGTGAGACTAGAATTCATACCACAATTTTACTCACTTTTTAGTTGGGTCTGGGTGGTCGGAGTGTTGCCTTGGTTCGTGTGCTCTAGAACAAATAGATGTGGTGAGTCGTTCGTGGAATCGACTCGTTCGCTTGCGGTAAACTAGCTCTGGACAAGATTTGGTTCTCATGTGGGTTGCCTTGGTTCCTGAGGCGGACTAGGTCACTTATCCAGCAAGTTGTCAACATCTTGAATAGGACTAGGCTCTGTCGATGTGCACCATTATGGTCTTAGTAGTCGGACCAGGTTATCTTGGAACGGTGAGTCATTTGTGGACTAGACTCGCTTGTGGTGAATTGTCCGTGCTGGGTTTGGTCTGCATGTGTGTTGCATTGGTTCCTGAAGCGAACTAGGTCACTTGTGCAGCAAGTTGTCGACATCCTAAGTAAGACTAGGCTCGACCGATGTGCGCCATTATGATCCTCGTAATCGGACCAGGTTATCTTGGAGCAATAAATCGTATGTGGACGAGACTCACTGTTTATGGTAACTATATGTTGACTGGGTTTGGTCCGCCTATTTGTTGCCTTGGTTCCTGAGGCGGACTAGGTCACTTATGCGATAAGTTTTCAACATCTTGAATAAGACTAGGCTTGGCTGATGTGTGCCATTATAGTCCCCGTAATCGAACCAAGTTATCTTGAAGTGGTAAGTCATCTGGGGACTGGACTCGCCCGCTGCGGTAACTGTCTATGGACTGGGTTCGGGCCACATGTGTACTACTTGGTTCCTAAAGTGGATTAGGTCACTTATGCGGGCAAGTTGTTGACGTCTTGAACATGACTAGGCTCAGCTGATATGCGCCCATTATGGGTCCTTGTAATCAGACCAGAATATCCTGGAATGGTGAGTCATCCGTGGACTGGGCCCGGTCCACATGTGTGCCATCATGGCCCTGCAGTTGGACTAGGCTTGTTCCTATGCATGAATTCATATGAAATAGGATTATTTAAAGAGAGTATCTTTATTGCATTCCATGGTCTTTTCAAACACTCTCCACTCAGGTTTTCTAGCCAATAAGTTTCAGGCCTTTGATTGTTGTCACCTTGTAGGGACTTTCCCAGTTTGAGCTTAGCTCCATCTCTTCACTCTTTGAGTAAGTCTAGTCATGTTCTCAGAGCTTCATCATTGTTCCCCATCCTGAACTCCTTAGTTCCTGAATGTAGGCATTCCAAAACTGGAACCATCGCTTAGACCCATAGGCTAGGGAGATGGTGTCTCTCCAGTCGGAATCAATTTTGTGGTATGGTCCACTACACCAAAAACCCCCTTTAGCAACGGTTCTGTACCGTGGGCGTAACCCATTGCCACGGCTAAGAGCCGTTGGCTACAGAGGCGTCGCGAAATTTGTTTGCAACGGCTATAAACCGTTGCCTAAAATGTTTAGCAACGGTTTTATGTTTGAGTAGGGGTGGTGATTTTCAGCATTTAGCCACGGTTTTAAACCGTTGCAAGGAGAATAGCAACGGTTTTAAGCCGTGACAAGGTGTAGATATTAGCAACGGTTTTTAGCCGTGGCTAACCGTGGCCACGGTTTTAAGCTCGTGACAAGATGTAGCTATTAGCAACGGTTTTAAACCGTGGCAAACGTGATAGCAACGGCTTTGAGCCGTGGCAATAGTTAGCCACGGTTTAAAACCGTGGCAATTTTTTTTTTTTTTTTTTTTTTTTTTGCTATCAAATGACTTTGAGTCATTGAGTCAAAAATCTATCAAATAATGGAGGCAAAGTAATGTAATTAATGGGAGGCAAAGTAATGTAATTAATAAGAAAATGTATTACATTGAGTCAAAATCTATCAAATAATATCTCAAATACAAATTTCTAGGAGCATATCTAAGCTGTTTCATCCAAATTTCTTCTACTGTTTGAATCTTGACTTTTCCTTGTAAACTTTGTTGATTGTTCATGTGAGTACCACTATATCTTCATATGGTCAATGAGAGTCTTTAAGCATATCTA
Source organism: Berberis thunbergii (assembly GCA_003290165.1). NCBI lineage: Eukaryota > Viridiplantae > Streptophyta > Magnoliopsida > Ranunculales > Berberidaceae > Berberis > Berberis thunbergii. The sequence continues at coordinate 7,919 of QNQO01001985.1, read as the reverse complement.
GGAGGCATTCATATTTAAATCCTCCTTAGCGTCCCTATCATCAGCAACCTCATCCAATTTTTCGAGAAAACATTCCTATCTTGGATATCAAGTGGATGATCCTTCTCACCCTGCACCAGTTTAAAGAAAAATTCATAAGATCTTCTGAATATGAGAAAGTGTTCTCGTTTAGGTAAACTCAATGCAGTCATCAAATTTGCGAAAATCTTACATCCTGAAAGTTTGGCCAGATTTTCCCAGGTTCCACCAAATCCATATTTTTGCTGTTGGCTAATGTCCTGTACCTGTTCATAGCCAATAGTCAATGACGAGGTCAATTTCCGCTCTTTATAAAAGAAATTAAACTTCTAAATATATTTTTGGAAAGGAGTGACATCCACATGATCGGAGCAATATAGAGAAAGGAAACAAGATGCTATTACTTGCTTCTTCGTTCTCAGGCTACTTCTCATAAAACAAAGGGAACAAAACAACTCTAATGCAATTCTTGATTCTAACTTTTTTTGTTCATTCATTTAGCAGTTGCAACTAAAACAAGGAATCAAAAGATAGAACACCACTAGAATACTTTCAGACCAAGTGGCTCCAATATGGCATGACTGAGATGAGTATTGACAGTTTGACACTAATTCACACTCACCTAATAAGATTATATATTCAAGCAATGCCTTAACCAATTTCTCTGTAATGTTTAGTTTCTAACTATGATGGGGTTCTTGGATTAATTTGAAATACATGCATGTGATGTTGAAAATGTCAATGTAAAAAAATGACAAGTAAAAGGTTGTCTCAAACTCTTTATACGAGTAATTTCTGCATAAGGTGAAACTGGAGTTAAGAGACAGACCTTCAACTGGAGCATTTTCTGGAATGGCTGGTTGTACACCTTCAATAGCAAGCCAATGAGCTACAACTGATGTATCTAGAGGGCTTTTGGCAGGGGAGCTTTGATCACCTACACAATCGAATACTGTGTGGATAGAACGAATCTGAAAATAGTTACAAATAATAACCACAAGACAACAAAACTATCATCTCATGGTATAGACAAATATAAGACCTCAAAAATTTAATGGCAATGAGCTATTCCTATGAAAAACATGAAAACTCTGATTTATCAAAAACTGATTTACAAGAAAAAATAAAATACAAGTCATGGATATGGAAGATCCTCATATTAGCTTTGTAGTCAAGGCATAACATATGTCATCACTTTCTATAATAAAGACATCATCTCTTTTCTTAATCTCTTTTTTTGTTTTAATATTCAGGTGTCGTTCAACACCTTGACACAAACAGAATCATAGAAAAAACTTGTGTTAGCATCAATGAAAAACCTCCACAACTTGTATATGCAATAATGCAAGAGACATGGGATGATCTCGAAAATCCATGATCAACACAACCCTCCATAATCTACACAAGTTTTATTTGTTACTTCCAAATGAAAAGAGATCTTGTTATTCCAAATGAAACAAGATCACTGAATCACACTGTAGACTGTTGGCTAACTTTCTAAGCAACTAAGGGCTTCCTAATACTGCAAATCAAATATGTGCCTATCTTTATGAAACAACTTAGAAGTGCATACTAGAAGTAGAAATCTCAAATATGAATCAATAAAACCTCAATCGTGATCTCAATCAAACCAAGTAAACTGCAAGAATTCACAGAATAGAAGAGGCGAAGAAAAAATTTTAGAAGTAAAAGGATTGAAATAAAGGAGAACAACAAAGAGTTCAAACTTCCATGCAAAACAAAATTTAATATGATAAAAAAAAAAGGTAAGAATAATCACCGTTCTAATATCGCTTCTGATTGCTTTCTACCCAAACACTCGTGTCGCAGTGCATCAACAGCTCTTGATATTTCTCATACATTTTAGCCAACTAATAACAAAAGAAATTGAAAACAAAGGCAAGTCAAAAATAAACTAATGCTTGACATAAGAATGAAATTCTGAAGATGTAGGTCATGTAATTTTTATTTTTTTGGTATTCAAAAATATAAACCACAAAAGATCCACTCACACTCCAACCATCACGCAGAAGGGAAGCCGCTTAAAGCTGTTCCTGAAACACCTGTTGGCACCCTGGGAATAGGCACGAGGTTACTCTGTTCACATCATCAGTCTCAGTACCACAAGTCCATCTGCAAAATACCAATCAAATTGAAGAACTCTCAACGACAATAAAAAGCTTTGTAGACTGTACAATAGCAACTAACAAGTGAATTGGTAGAAGAAAAATGTCAAATCAAACTTGAAGACGTCAAAGCATTTAGAACTGACATAGTACATTTATTACCTGCAGAAGAATATATCCAACAAAAGAAATGCGCAACAGATAACTACAACCATGATATCTTCACAACAAACTGAGATATATATGAATCGTAAGAATTTCAGGATAATAAGCTCGTAAAGTACAATCAAACATCGAAGGTACTTACGTTTCTTCAGTAAACTACTGATTGGGAGAAGGCGCAACTCATCAGATTTTCTACTTTTCTCAAGTTCGGCTTCACATTTTTTCAAGCTTTTCTTTCAACTCGGCAGCTTCCTAACGTTGTAATAAAAAGAACCAAATTCTATATATAACCATCTGGTATTAGCTCTTCAGAATAACGAAATGAAGAAACAGTTCATCTGCTAGAGAGCAATGAATTCCAGTTCTTGCTTCTTCCCCATATCAACAGAGCAGTTTGCTTCTTCATACGAAAAAAACAGAGCAGCAGAATACTTCAAACAGCTGCTTCTTCCAGTTTTTCCTGCAAACAGAAACAGAGAAGAGAGTATGATGGAGAGTTAATCCGAAATCCTGTTGTTCTTCCAGTTATTGAAACATAAAGTGATTCTATTTCTGGAACAGTTCTTGAAAACAACAGAGTTTCTGCTGAACAGTTCTTGATTTCTTCCAGTTCTTGAAACGAAAAACAGAGAATTGTGAGCTTCTACTGAAACAGTTTTTCAAACAGAGTTCGAATCAATTTGAGTCCTGCTTCTTCGATGCATCTTCGTATCTTTTTATAAACAGATCCTTGCTTCTTCCAGTTCTGGAATAAAACAGAGTTATTGCAAAATCAGTCTTGCTTCATCCAGTTTATACAAACAGTTTTTTGCGAAAAACAGTCCATGTTTCGTATCTGTTTTAGCTGATTGTTTCAACGAGATTTATGATTCAAGCAAATAAGGAGATTGAGGTGATTAGTATACCGTTCAGAATTTTTGAACTAAAAAAGCTTACAGAAGTTAGATGTAAACAAATTATACCATGTTAACTACACATGGAGGTAAGCCATACCTTTTCAAATTGTCTTCTTGCTGATAGTGCCTTTTCAAGTTTTTCTTTATAATCAATCTCAACTTGGTTCAAATGTTTCTGCATACCAAAGGTATAAACATATATATGAAACTGAATAGACACAGTCTGCAGTAACCTGACATGGATGCAATCACCACTTACTTCCAATGCCTTGATTTACAACCCTCAAGTTCGCCCGACTTCCTAGACCATTCCTCGGAACTCTCTTTATATAATTCAACAAGCTTAGTCACCTTCAATCAAGATGTGAAATTTAAACTTACAGTACACCAAGACAGATTATAGAACTTCCAAAAGTGAAACTATAAGTAGATGGAAGCACATATATCATTCAAAATCTAACATCCTAAAAACCGAAATATTTTCATGCACTGATCCTAGTCACAAAAATAAAGTATTGTCGATGGCGTTGTCCAGAAATGTTGAACAAACTAACACATTGAGGAGCCTTGCAAAATAAGGTTGAAAAATGAGTGCATGCAAAATCATACAAAAGTGATTTAAGATCACATTATTCCAAATAAAGTTAACCTGATAATGTTTGAACTTTAACCTGGTATCTGCTTTAATGCGCTACACATTACATGTCCTCCTGTTACTTATGTTGCATAAGATTAATAGACATAATAGAACAACTAACTTGCATGCCAAACTACTACCCCATCATGAATCTGTTCAACTACAGAGAAGGTGAATATTGCCCAATAGTGAATCACAAAGATTGCCACCTAGGAAGCATGAACACTAATCAAAGTTGATGTTTAAAAGCGAACATTTTTTCTCCTACAGTTATATTTTAATTCTTTTTAGACTTCTCTCACATTTTATCTCGCTAAGCAACAAAACTTGTACATAAAAATGGCCAATAAACCACAAGAAACATAATTGAGCTACGGATCTCAAGAGAGTGTACACCTCAGGGCTGAAACATGCATTATTTCACAGTTAAGGCTTTGTCACTCCCTTAGGGTGTTTCGCCTCAATGCAAGTTAATAAGCGTGCCTTAGCATTTATAAAACCTGTCAGTAACTTATTATATAACGACTTTTAGTCCAAAATTATTTTTGTGAAATCGGTATAATGGTATTGTCCTAACACATTCCCTAACAATCTTTAAAATGATACCTCCAATCAACATTAATAGTTTTCCAAAACTCATGGTGCTTCTAGCATGTGATACGCACAGCAGCCAGAGGCTAGTATATGCCAAAGGCATGGGAAAGCTTGCCTAAGACATGCTAAAATGTGCAAAGGGCCGTGAAATATCATTCACCACTGATTACCTGAATGTGTGTGTGGAGAGAGAGGGAGACAAGGGGAAATAATATGACAAAAATTACCATAGTGTAATCCACTCATGTGCTTTCCAGAAAAATTTACAATGACACTAGTTACTTCCAGCAAAACGCTCAAGCCATTTTCCACTAATATATGAGGAAACATTGGAGAAAGTAATATAAAGTAAATTTTTCAATTAAACTCACAGTTGAAAATTTCAGCAGAGATCGTTCTTCATTGCAGCAGCAGCATCTTTGGAAGAGCATAACTCCTTCACGAAAGTCTAAACTAACTTAAAAGCTTTAGAATATGGATAAGAAGTCAGGCATGACCATCAATTTGTCCAATTTCCACTTGTATGCAAGCCTGCAGACACGACTATACGACTAACATTTTGGTTCATTTTATGACAACAATGATCATCAATTTCATACTTGATTCCCTTTTTCCTCAAATTAATGATATTAAATTATTAATTAACCAGCAAGAACAGAATATAAGTATGTCACTTAGCAAGTTTTGACTAGCCAAACTAAGTTGAATCCTAATTCAAAATTAATGAATAGCGAGCAATTATTAAAACTAGGCACAAAAACTGTCACTTGTAAAAGTTGAATTACCTGCTGCGATGAGATTGAAACTGATATTCAAATCGGTGTGTGCAGAATACGAAATACGTAAGTGGCACGATTGAACAGTTTCTGGAAGCAAGTATCTGATGATCTCGATTTCAGTTATATATATAGAAAGGAAACGGGATAGTGTTGTTGCTAAACATCAGATGTGAAAATACATTTGAACATACATACTTGGTATACTTCGTCCATCTAATGCGTTGCGTGCCGAAGAAGCGGTTTCAGCATCAGTGAATTGGATTAATGCCTGCAATAAAGCATTCAAGTTGATAAATATATCTATTGTGGAGACTTAGAATGTAAGTGCAGAGCGAATGCACATCACCTGAAAACCAGCAGCCTTCTCAAATGTAGCTATTTTGTGCACAAATCCAAAAGCAGAGAACACCTGAAACAAAATTTGTTTCATATGCTCGCTAACTAAATATGCAAAATAATATGCAAAAAACATACAATCAATAATAATTACAATCATAAACAATAGGTAGCTGGAGAAAATACCAACTGAAGTCAATTAAGTGTTGATGAACACCTGTAGGTACAAGCATAGAAAATCACTTAAAAAGGGATGTGATACACATTATCATGAATTCATCTGTCACCAACAGTAATAAAATGAAAAACATCACCATAACGGCTTAACTCACACACCTTAAGCCAATTAAAAAATCTAACCTAACATCCAAACAATACCAAGAGATGTACATTGTGGCACAACACTCAACTAATAAAGAATAAATTAGCTGCTCTTTACGCCAAGGAGAAAATGGAAGTTAACCACCAATAACAACAGCTATACTCATTAAGGTGCCAGACTTGTATTAAATGCAATGACTCAAGATCATTTTGAAGAAATGCCATCAATATGATATCATGCTCTTAAGCTAGAATAGAACAGTGATAAAGAACGAGGTTAGCAAAACACACATGATACTTCCCAATGCAGTAAGCTCACATTGAAGAATTCTCCAGATTAACATGGACCTGCTAATCCATGTACAGCATGTCAACCAAAAGCCAAAATATCAAGTCAATGCGCAAAATGACCTCTGCATTATCGTAACTATACAGATAAGGGTCTCCTCATAAGTAATATCCTTCTCATATACATCGATCACATAGATGTAAAAGTGCTCTTATCAGCAAATACTAAAGGGTTCAACAACAAAGAAATTAACGCTAGCGAGTAAAAACTCACCAAATGAATAACATCTATGCTGACATCACCAGCTTCTACACCCTCAATGGTCACCAGTAAGACATTCCCAGCAATGTCTCCAGAACTCTTATTGTTGACAATTTCCTGTCTATTAGAATACTGAATATACACAGTTTTGCCACGAACTTGGGCTGGCTCAGAAGAAGAAGCATAATATGAAACCATTGAGATGGCTTGATTCTGGTCTACCTGCATAATGATATCAAATGTCAAGATTCAAGTATGGCTGAAAATATCTATATAATATAATAACGCAGTATGGTCTTTGGTTTGTTTTGACTTTTGAGGCAAGAGGAAGTCGTTATTGAGACACAATTCCTCCCAAAGTTTAATGTATCATACTAATCGCAAGTACGTAGAATTCATAATGGGCCAAAAAAGGAGTAAAGTAATATGGATACGTGGAAGAGAGGTATACATGTGGCACAGATAGAAATGAACAGGACCCACCTAAGGAAAACATTTTCACTCGTAATTGGAATCCTTGAGGTCATACCAAGAATTATGGCATTGATAGTGTTTTTCCAAAAATAGTATCTCAAGTCTTTCCAAGCTAACTGTTTCACATTTTACCCAATACGTTGCCGAGTGCTCAAAGTAAGCAATATGTAGCATGGACACGAGTATCATGTCAGACACACCAAATTTAAAAAAAAAAAAATTAAATAAAAAAAAAGTCACATTGATGCTTTGAACCTTAAATCTTCAACTTCGACTTTAACCTTCAAAACTCCAAAATCAAAGTACATCAAAATTTATGTAATGGAAGTTAAAGAGTCCAAAATGGAGGGGAGATCCCCTTGGCCTGCTAGGGACATAGAAAACTAATTGGACTTGGCTCATATCGTTAACTGAGAACTTCCTAAGACTTCCCTTCGAAAACCATTTTATCTTCTTCATCAGTCCTTAGAAGAAGCTGAAGTAGATTCTGAAGTTCTTTGTCTCTTATGCCTCTTCTCTAAGACTATGTAGTAAATGCGGATAATAGACCCTTCGCGGTCATAGACCGATTTAAGATTAAGCAGCTTAATCAGGGATTAATCGGATTTAGTCGGTCTACTTTTTCAAAGTACATACCCTTACTAATGTAAATTATAATAAATATCATATCTTGACGATAAAGATTAATAAGACAAGTATTATCGAGCAACAAAAGTCATATTATAGAGCGAGTTATGTAATCATGTCCAAAACACCACACATTATAGAGCAACAACCACCACCCAACAGGACGACAACCACCACCCAACAAAACAATCTCGATTTATTACCGATGTGACTCACCGATTAATCGATGACCGCTAAACTCAACTACTAAATAACTAGTTCGGATTGGTCTATCCCCGATTTACACTAAATTGCCGAGTAATTGGCGATTAATCGCCGCATAAATAACCCAGCTCTAAGATAGCTCCAATTAGCCAAATTTCCCTGGTTTCCCATGCAAACTTGGCATATTGTATT